>JAPPVO010003080.1:0-53536 GCA_030407325.1 Camellia japonica
TCTCTTTACCCCTCTTTTTCAATAGGAAACAATACAGAGTACTCTTAATCTTTATCTTTTTCCATTTCAGTTTGTATGACCTCCCTCATTCCCTTTTATCATTTCATTTGCTTTTTTGTTTTTTTTTTCCTTTTTAACCTATGGATCATTTATCAAAAAATTAAGTAATATACATTTATTTATAATTTTTTTATTCATTTCATAAAATAATGATATGTTCATATTTAAATAGGTGAATTATTTGAATAATACACTGGCTTCGTTTGGAAGTGCGTCAGCATTAGTGCAAACTAGGAAGATGACGCATCTCTCCAAATTTTACCCACTTTTTTAGTAGGAAATAATACAGAGAACTCTCAATCTTTATCTTTTTCCATTTCAGTTTTTATGACCTCCCTCTTTCCTTTAATCATTCCATTTGCTTTTTTTTTTTTTTTACATTTTAACATGTGGATCATTTATCAAAAAATTAAGTAATATACATTTATTTATAATTTTTTTATTCATATCATACAATAATGATGTTTTCATATTTAAAAAGGTGAATTATTTAAATAATACACCGGCTTCGTTTGGGAAGTGCCGCAGCATTAGTGCAAACTAGGAAGGTGACGCAACTCTCCAAATTTTACCCTCTTTTTCAGTAGGAAATAATACATAGAACTCTCAATCTTATCTTTTTCATTTTCAGTTTGTATGACGTCCCTCCTTCCCTTTAATCGTTCCATTTAATTTTTTTTTTTCCTTTTTAACATATGGATCAGTTATCAAAAAATTAAGTAATATACATTTATTTATAATTTTTTTTTTCATTTCAAACAATAATGATATTTTCATATTTACAAAGGTGAATTATTTGAATAATATACTAGCTTCATTTGGGAAGTGCGTCAGCATTAGTGCAGACTAGGAAGGTGACACACATAGCGATTCCAGCTTTCCCTCCATTGGTTATCGTATTCCGGACTCGGTTATGTGGATGTCTGTTGTGGTATATGTTGCATCCCCGTCCTTTAATTCTTTGTATTTGAGGTTTAGGATGTATTGGGCAGGTTTATAACAGGTTGGGTGTGTTTTGAAACAAATGGTTGCTGCCCAGTTTTTGGTGTCTTCGCTCGAACAAGGCTTTTGTCGCTCGAGTGAGCTCTGTGTTTTTTTCCTTCGCTCGAGCCAGTGTTCCTTCACTCGAGCGAGCTTTGAGTGGTGTGTCTGTTGGCTCAAGCGAGCATTCTTGCGGTCGAGCGTGCGTCTACATCTAGTTTGGACCTGAAGGTTGTGTTTCTTGGCTCGAGCGAGCGAGGACTATGCTTTGGGTTTTTTCGCTTGAGCGAGCATTCTTGCGCTCGAGCGTGCTTCTGAGTTGCAGACCTGAAGCTTCGTATTGTTGGCTTGAGCGAGGCTTTCTGCGCTCGAGCGACGTCTGTTTGTGTCTAGTCACTCGAGTGACCAATCCTTCGCTCGAGCAAGCCTCAAGTATATCAGTTCGCAGCAGTGTGTTTTTATACACTTTTTCACTCTCTTCTTCTTCTTAACCCTAGATCTGACTCTCTGTCCCTCTACATACACCTTCTCTCTAGAAATACACTAGGTTCTTGGGTGTGTCTACTCTAGTCCCTTTGTAAAAAGTGTGGAGCTTGGTGTGGGCTACGTTTTGATCCGAAAATCATTGGGTTTGGAGCATCTTGAGTTTTCTCCATCTTCTACTTTGGGTCTCTTCATTTGAGGTAGGGATCTTCTTGTGAGTTTTGACATAGATTTTAGTCATTTTGTATAAATGGTGAATTATGGTAAATTTTGGGAAGTTAGGGTTTGTTTTGAAATTATATAAAGGGGGTTTTCAATTATTAAACTCCATGTGTATGTGAGACCCTAGAAATTGGAATTATTATTGTTGAATTGATGAAAATGAGCCTTAGGGCCAAAGTTGGGAAAAGGGGGAAAAGCCCTAACTTGATGTGATTAATTAATTTGGGAAAGTATGAGAATGTTAAATTATAGCGATCCTGGTTCTTCCTCCTTTGATTGTTGTATCTGGACTTAGGTTCTGTGGAGTTGGTTGTTGTATATGTCTTGTTGTCATCCTTTAATTCCGTATGTTTGAGTTTAGGATTGTCTTGGGCGTGTTTCGAACAGGTTGGTTGAGCTTTTGTCCCAACTCTTGTTGCCCAGATTTTCAGTGATCCGCTCGAGCGGGTCTTCTTGCGCTCGAGCGGAATTTGCACACCTTCAGTAGTTTGTCCGTCTGCAAAAATACTGCAGATGTGTTTTTCACGCTCGAGCGGATTTTCCTTACGCTCGAGCGGGTCGCGCTTGAGCAGGCCTTTTTGCGCTCAAGCAGGTTATAGCGACCCCGGTCTTTTTCCATTTGGTGGTTGTATCCGGACTTACATTCTATAGATTCTGTTGTTATATATTTGTTGTTGTCGTCCTTTAATTTCTTATTTTTGAGTTATAGGATGTATTGGGCAGGTTTGTTACAGGTTGGGAGTGTTTGGGAGCAAAGGGTTGCTGCCCAGAATTTTGGTCCTTCGCTCAAGCGAGCAGTTTGTCGCTCGAGCGAGCTATTTGTTTTTGGTCCTTCGCTCGAGCCAGGGTTTCTTCGCTCGAGCAAGCGATTGCGTCTAGTATAGACCTGAGAGCTGTATTTCTTGGCTCGAGCGAGCTTTCCTTCGCTCGAGCGAGAGAGGTGTATGTTTTCGAGTTCTTCGCTCGAGCGAGCATTCTGTCGCTCGAGCGTGCTTCTGGGTTGCAGACCTGAAGCATCGTATTGTTGGCTCGAGCGAGATTTCCTTCGCTCGAGCGAGTATTCTTTGTGTCTAGTCGCTCGAGCGACCATTCCTTCGCTCGAGCGAGCCTATTAGATTTAAATGCGCAGCAACGGTTTTAAACTTCATTTTTTCATCCTCTTTTGATCTCAAAACCCTAGGTCCGTGTTCTCCTTCCCTCTACACACCTTCTCTCTTAGGTTTGATCTACTTAGAGTGTATTTCTACCCTAGGTCCTTTGTTAAAAAGATAGAGTGGGTCGAGGGCTTCATTTTAATCTGAACAATCTTGGATTTGGAGCACATTGGGTTTTCGCCATCTTCTCCATTTGAGTTCTTCACTTTGAGGTAGGGATTTCCTACTCCATATTATAAGTTTTGTCCTAAGTTTTGGTATTTTTGATATGTTGGTGTCGTTTGGTAATTTTTAGGGTTTGATTTATAATTTGTGAAAAAGGGAATTTTTATATGTTAAACATCATGTGTTTGGAAGTCATGAAAAATGACATTGATAGTATTAAATTGAGAAAATTGAACCTTAGGGTTAATTTTGAGGAAAGGGAGAGAAGCCCTAATTGTTGTAATAAATTAATTTGCATAATTAATTTAGAGAAAAATGTGGAATTAAGTTTAGTTCTTAAAATTGGGGAATTATGAGATTAAATGGTGTAGTTGGATAGTTTAATCACTCACCTATGAAAATGTTGAGTTTATATTTATTGGTACATTTATTTCCTGTTTAGAAATAACTGTTTTGGCCTATCGGTGGAGGATAGTCGTGATTGTTGTAGACATTGCATGCTGATTAGGGAAAACTAAAACTAATCACATTGAATGAGTCATTGAATATGACAGTTGAATTAATACAGCAAATACGTGTATTGATTGAATATTGTTTGGGAGGAGATAGGGGATGTACTCCATGGTTTGAGGGAAGATAGGGGATGGACTCTCAAACCTATTTTGGGAGGAGAAAGGGGATGGACTCCATTAGTACAGCAAATCTGTGTACTTATTGATGTATGGAAGTGTATTAGTACAGCATATATATGTACTTATCGATTTATGGAAGTGTTTTAGTTGAGCCTTAGTCTCACTTAGATTGTTGTTATTGGAAGTAATGTTAATATGAGATGTAGTCTCATTACATTGTTTGGCCAGGTTCTGAGCCATGTCTGTATAAATGGAAAGTTAAATAATCACGGAAAGTGAAACATATCATGGACACTATTGTCATGAAACTGTATAGTGATATAACAGATTTATAAGTGTTAGCCATATATCGAATGCCATTGCTTTAGTAAATTCTTATATTTGGTTTAGTATATTTCTGCTGGGCTGTGGCTCACCCTATACGGGAACATCATTTTCAGGTCCAAGTGATATGCTACCTCCAAGGACTTAGCTTGAGAGGATTTGGAGTTGAAGACTCTGTTTAGTTAGTTGTTTTTGTTTCATTTTGATATTACATGTAAACTCAAGCCAAGGGCTTAATGTGTAATTGAGTTAGTACTCAGACTTTTGTGTCCAAGTGTTGGCTTGGAAAGCTGTAAGCCCGTAGGGCATTTATTTTTCGATGTTACATGTAATGTCTTTTAATAAGAATACTCTGATGAATGGAATAATGTTTTGTTTTCTTTTATCAATGCATGTCAATATTGTCAATATTATGGGTTTATTTTGAGGGCGTTACACAGGTGTTCAATGTCTGTAAA
Source organism: Camellia japonica (assembly GCA_030407325.1). Taxonomy (NCBI): domain Eukaryota; kingdom Viridiplantae; phylum Streptophyta; class Magnoliopsida; order Ericales; family Theaceae; genus Camellia; species Camellia japonica. The sequence continues at coordinate 4,480 of JAPPVO010003080.1, forward strand.
AATACTGGTCGAGGGTAATCTACGCTCGAGCGGGTTTCCCTTTGCGCTCGAGCAGGTGTGTTTTGCAGTTGTGTCTTGGCGCTCGAGCGGGTCCTGTTTTTGTGCTTGACGCTCGAGCGTCCTATTCTCCGCTCGAGCGGACTAGTCGTATATCAGATGGCAGCTGGGTGATTTTAAATCACTTTTCACACTTTCTTTCTCTCTCTTACTTTTCAAAACCTCCATTGGAGAGCACCTCACTCTAAAACTCCAACTTCTCTCTAGGGTTTGATCTAGTAGGAGTGGTCTTCTATCCTTAGGCCTTTGTACAATGTGTGGAGCTCGTTGAGGGCTACATTTTGATCCGAAAATATTGGGGTTTGGAGCACTTTCAAATTTCTTCATATTCTCCTTTGAGCTCCGAATTTGAGGTATGGATAACTACTCATTTTTATGGTCTTTGACATAAACTATTGGTCATTTTGATGTAATATTGGAGTTGGGTAATTTTGGGTGTTAGGGTTTCAAAATGAATAAAGAGGGGTTTTATTATTTTGACTCAAAAATGTGTATCTTGGGTCTTAAAATGATGGTATTGATGGCGTTGGTGATATATGGGACCTTTGGGTCATTGTTGAGAAAAATGGGGAAAAAGCCCTAAATTATTATATGAATTAATTTACATAATTAATTTGGAAATGTTATGGAAATATGGAATTTAGTTGGAAATAGTGAAATTGGCTCATTATAAGAGGGAATGGTGGAGTTGGATTTATTAATCGCTCACTTATAAAATTGTTGTCAAATTATCTGTTGATGTATTTATTATCTGTTTAGAAATAAATTACTTTGGGCTATCGGTGGAGGATAGTCTTGATTGTTGTAGACAATGCATGATGATTAGGTGAACTAAAACTAATCAATTGATTATGTCATCGAATATGACGGTTGGAATAATACATCAAATTTATGTATTGACTGCTCATGTATATGATATGTGTTTATATACATTGTGTTGTGTGGGAAGAGATAGGGGATGCACTCCACGGTTTAGGGGAAGATAGGGGATGGACTCCTAAACCGGATTTTATTTAGGAGGAGATAGGGGATGAACTCCATTGATACAGCAAATCTGTGTATCATTTATGAAGTGTGGAAGTGTTTTAGTGTGTTATTGATACAGTGAATCTGTGTTTATGAAGTATGGAAGTATTTTGATGTGGTATTGATACAGCAACTATGTGTATCTATTGTGAATTATAGAAGTGTTTTGATATGGGTTATAGTCTCATTAAATTACTGGCTAGGTTCTGAGCCTTAGTCATAAATTGAGAACAGGATAAGTAATGGAAGATGGAATGAGACATGGACATTCTTGTCATGGAATTGAAATGTGTTATAAGTTGGTATATAGGAGTTAAACATTTATCGAATGCTAATGTTTTAGTTATTGCTCATATTATGTTTAGCATATCTCTATTGGGCGTTGGCTCACCTTATATGGGACATTATTTTTCAGGTTCAGGTATTATGCCGCCTCCGAGGTCTTAGCTTGGATGGTTGTGGGAGTTGAAGGCTCTTGTTTATTTTTGTGTATTACATGTAAATCAAGCTAAGGGCTTATTTTGTGTTTTGAGTTAGTACTCTTCTTTTTGTAACCAAGTGTTGGCTTGGAAAGTTGTAAACCCGTAGGGCATTTACTTTTATTGTCAACATGTAATACTTTTGGATTAAATACTCTGATGAATAGAAATATGATTATTTCTCTTATGTTTATGGATGTCACGAATGTATGATTTATGGGTTTATTTTGAGTGCGTTACAGAAATTGAGATGAAAATCATGAGATTGGGAAGTTTTGAGGTTGAATGGTGTAGTTGGATTAGTTAATCACTCACCTAAGAAATTGTTGATAATTTATCTGTTTGATGAATTTATTATCTGTTTAGAAATAACTGCTTTGGGCTATCGGTGGAGGATAGTCTTGATTGTTGTAGACACTGCATGTTGATTAGGGAAAACTGAAACTAATCAAATGGTTGAGTCATTGAATATGACAGTTAAATTAGCACATTGAATATGTGCCTGGATTGATCATTGTATATGATGAACTCATTAAATACATTGCATATGTATCTTGTTTGGGAGGAGATAGGGGATGTACTCCACGGTTTGGGAGGAGATAGGGGATGAACTCCATTGATAACTAAGTTGGTCGAAGTGTCCAGGGTGAAAGTCCCGAAATCCTAATTACGTTTGCATAACGTAGATAATTGAAGCATTGAAATGTTTTGATATGAGTTGTAGTCTCATTTGAATTGTGGAAAATGGAAATGTTTTAATATGAGTTGTAGTCTCATTTAATTGTTTGGCTAGATAATGAGCCATGTTTATGAATTTGAATTGGATAAGTGAAGGAAAGTGGAATGAAACACGGACATATTTGTCATGGAACTAAAAAGTGTTGTAAATTGGTTTACAAGTGTTAACCATTTATCGAAAGCTAATGTTTTAGTTATTTCTCATATTTGGTTTAGTATATCTCTATTAGGCTTTGGCTCACCCTTTATGGGACATCATTTTCAGGTACAGGTGATATGCCACCTCCAAGGACGTTGCTTGGGAGGCTTAGAGGCAGAAAGATCTTTTTGTTGTCATCTTTTTGTATTACATGCAAATCAAGCCAAGGACTTATTTTGTATAAAGAGTTAGAACTCTTCTTTTGTTGAACCCAGGTGTTGACTTGGAAAGTTGTAAGCCCGTAGGGCATTTACTTTTGTTGTCAACATGTAATACTTTTGTACTTAATACTCTGATGGATGGAATATGATATCTCTTTCTTGTATCATTATGTATGATTTATGGTTTTATTTTGAGGGCGTGACAACTTGGTATCAGAGCGTACCGAGTTTGAATACTTTGGGTACGTGGGAAGTGGTTAGTACCACAATGGGTTTGTCTCGCTTGTTAGAGACTTATGTATGATGTTATGTATTTATTTGATAACATGTTTATGTGACTATATGGGTATGAAATTTAATTTCTAGGATGCTGATTGGATTGTTGGGTTTTTGGGAGTCCTGTTGAAAAAGCACTTGATTAATGTTGTTTCTAACCGGAACTCTAGCAACGCCTCGGGACTGTCATTATCCGGAAATGAAATTCGTAAGTGCTTATGTGATTATGTGCTTACGTGAAATGAATTACTGTTGTCTAATGCATTAGGACGCGAGTGAAATAGCTTCGACACATTTGTGAATGTGCTAATGTCCTCGTTACCTTTATTAGGATGTCAGGATGAGGACGTGGTGGTAGGCGTGGTAGACCTAAGAGGCAGGAGATGCCTATACCGGATGAGATTTCGGTGTAGCAGGAGGGTGTTGGTCAGGACAATGTGGCCGAGCCAATAGGTCAGCAGACCATGGGTACCTTAGCCCGCGAGATGGCTGGAGCGTTGAGGGAATCCATGGATATTCTCAAGGCTGAGAATCAAGTCCAGGCCCGTGTAGCTGAGGCAGGGCCATCCTTTCTGAAGAGGGAGTTTTTCCGGTCTATTCTGGATGAGTTTCTAGGGGATCCTAAAAAGCCATTTAAGGCTGATGAATGGCTTGAGCAGATGATGAAGACATTTGAGATGCTAGGCATCGAAGACGAAGGTTTACGGGTGACCTTGGCGTCCTTCCAGCTGAAGGAAGACGCGGGTCAGTGGTGGAAGTTTGTTCGGGGACGTATTGGTGGGACTTGGGAGGCTTTCGTTGATGCCTTCCAGGAGAAGTTTTTGCCTCCCACTGTAAGGGAGAAGTTGAGGGATCAGTTCTGTTAGCTCAAGCAGCTGAATACATTAGTGGCCGAGTTTGAGGCTGCATTTACTAGTTTATCGAGGTTCGCACCGGAGTTGGTGGCGTCTGAGGAATGCCGCTGTCTTGAGTTTGAGAAGAAATTGAGGACCAGACTCCAGTTCCGAGTGGTCGGGTCCATGACGAGGGAGTATGGGCGCTTTGTGCAGGCTGTAGCCCATGTTGAGACTATCATGCAAGCTGAGGAGGAGAGGATGAGGGGCTCTAAGAGGAGTCAGGATGGCCAGGGGGATGGTAGGAGGCAGAGGGGTTCTAACCCTTAGCAGTCCCAGAGTGCGTTTGTGAGATCTACCTTTCCAGTGCTGAGTTCAGGTTCTGGGAGAGGCAGTCAGGGAGACTTTACTTGTTACAAGTGTGGTCAGCTGGGCCACAAGTCTCCAGCTTGCCCGTAGAGGGGATGAGGACAGATAGCTGCTTTATCTTCGGCTCGTCCTTAGAGCCAGAGTCAGGGCACAGGCCAGCCGCTCTCTTGTTACCAGTGTGGTCAGACAGGGCACTTGAAGACGTTTTGCCTGTAGTTGAGTGGTACATCTGGTGCATCTGGTTTGAGGCAGACTCAGGGCCATCAGTCAGCTCATTTGGTTTAAGCCTTAAGAGCCAATCAGAGAGCCTCTTCGGCTCAATCTGTGCAACAGTCTTATGCTCCGAGAGGTGAGCAGGTAGATCAGAGACCTTCTGGGCATGTGTATGCTGTTGCCGTGCAGAATCTTGTACCGGTTCCATCTGTTGTGAGAGGTACCTTTTTGTTTTGCAACTCGGTTGCGAATGTGTTGATTGATACGGGTGCATCCCATTCTTTTATATCTGCTGTATTTGCATCTGTTTTAGGGTTGGAGTTGGCACAGTTAGCTTCTCATATTTGTGTTGTATCATCTATTGGAGGTGAGTTGATTTTGAAACAAGGATGTAGAGGCTGTGATATTGAGGTCACCAACCGCCGGCTTCCATTTTCTTTTGTAGTTATGGCTATGTCGAGTTTTGATGTGATTTTGGGTATGGACTGGTTATCATCATACCGAGCCGTTATTGATTGCTACCGCCAGAGGGTTACTGTATGTACCCTGAGCAGGGATCATTTTCATTTCTTAGGGGATCGGGTTGGTAGTGTTTTGCCACCAGTGTATGATCTGTGAGGGCAGAGTGAGCTTAGTTGCCTTCTCGCTAGCTGTATGAGTAGTGAGTGTGATGAGACCCAGGCTGAGTTGCCGAGAGTGGTTTGTGAGTACTCGGACGTCTTTCCCGAGGATCTTGTTAGTTTACCACCTCATCGAGAGATTGAGTTCTCTATTGATTTAGTGCCTGGCACGGCACCCATCTCTGTGGCGCCGTATCATTTTGCCCCAGCCGAGTTGAGTGAGTTGAAGATTCAACTCCAGGAGTTGCTAGATAAGGGCTTTATTCGCCTTAGTACTTCACCGTGGGGAGCACCAGCCCTCTTTGCTAAAAAGAAAGATGGGGCTTTGAGACTTTGTATCGATTACCGAAAGTTGAATCGGGCTACGGTTAAGAACAAGTACCCTATGCCTTGTATAGATGATCTTTTTGACCAGTTGAAAGGGTCCTGTTGTTTCTCCAAGATAGACTTGAGATCGGATTACCATCAGTTGAGGGTCAGGAAGGAAGATATCCCGAAGACGGCATTCCGTACGCGGTATGGCCATTATGAGTTTCTGGTGATGCCTTTTGGGCTCACCAATGCACTGGCAGTGTTTATGGACTTGATGAACCGGATATTTCGGGAGTTCCTAGATCGTTTTGTGGTTGTCTTTGTGGATGACATTCTGATTTATTCACCTTCTGAGGAGAAGCACGAAGAACACTTAAGAGTGGTGCTTGAGTTGCTTAGAGCCCATAAGCTGTATGCTAAGTTTGGGAAGTGTGAGTTTTGGCTAAGAGAGGCTAAGTTCTTAGGCCATGTAGTCTCCGGGGAAGGGGTGTCTGTTGATACATCCAAAATAGAGGCAGTGCAAGATTGGGCACAGCCTAAGAGTGTTTTTGAGATCCGCAGTTTTCTGGGATTGGCCGGTTATTACCGTCAGTTTGTGAAAGATTTCTCCAGGCTAGCTTCGCCGTTGACTAGATTGACGCGAAAATGGGACAAGTTTGTGTGGAGTGAGACTTATGAAAAGTTGTTCCAAGAACTTAAAGTTAGACTTACTACCGCTCCAGTTTTGATTATTTCGGAGAGAGGTTTGGGTTATGCAGTGTATTATGATGCCTCACGAGAGGGTTTGGGTTGTGTGTTGATGCAAGAGGGGAAAGTAGTAGCCTATGGCTCGCGGCAGTTGAAAACACATGAGAGAAATTACCCTACACATGACCTAGAGTTAGCAGATGTGATTTTTGCCTTGAAGATCTAGAGGCACTACCTATATAGTGAGAGATTCGAGGTGTTCTCAGATCATAAGAGTCTGAAATATCTGTTTACACAGAAAGACTTGAACTTGAGGCAGAGGAGGTGGATGGAGTTCATTGAGGATTACGACTTCGAGTTGCATTACCATCCGGGGAAGGCCAATGTTGTGGCCGATGCCCTTAGTAGGAAATCCATTAGTGATGTAGCTTGTATAGCCATCCGGGAGTGGGAAATGTTGGGTGCACTTGGCGAGTTTGATTTGCTTCTGGGTGAATCTGTTGAGTCTGCGACCTTGTTTTCTGTAGTTGCGCAGCCTACACTTGTGAATCGAGTGTTAGAGGCACAGAGAAGCGACCTTGAGATAGAATCCCTCCGGGAGAAGATCTCTAGTGGGAAGGTTGAGAATGGTTTGACTGTGTATCCCGACCTTAGTGTGCGATACCGAGACCATCTGTTTGTGCCGGAGTCTTGCCGAGAGGAAGTACTCCGAGAATTTCACCATTCACGCCTTGTGGTGCATCCGGAAGGCACTAAGATGTATCGTGACTTGGGTCGCCAATTTTGGTGGCAGGGTATGAAGAAAGATGTGGCAGTGTTTGTGTCAAAATGCCTTACTTGTCAGCAAGTGAAAGCCGAGCATCAGAGGCCAATGGGTTTGTTACAACCCTTGCCTATAGCTGAGTGGAAATAGGAGCATGTCATAATGGACTTCGTTGTAGGTCTTCCGAGGACTCAACAGGGTAGTGATGTTATTTGGGTGGTCGTAGACCGGTTGACTAATTTGGCGCACTTTATTCCTATGCGCGTGAGAGATTCGGTAGATCATCTTGCTGACTTGTATATTCGGGACATAGTGAGGTTGCACGGGGTCCCAGTGTCGATCGTCTCAGATAAAGATCCACGTTTTACTACTAGGTTGTGGCAGAGTTTGCAGAGTGCCTTGGGCACTAGATTGACCTTTAGCATAGCTTATCATCCTCAGACTGATGGGCAGTCCGAGAGTACCATTCAGATCCTTGAGGATATGCTTCGAGGCTGTGTCCTTGACTTTAGTGGGTTGTGGGAGAGGCATTTGCCCTTAGTGGAGTTTGCCTATAACAACAGTTTCCAATCGAGCATTGGCATGGCACCATTTGAGGCCTTGTATGGCCGACCATATAGGTCTCCAGTGTGTTGGGCCGAGGTAGGCAATACACCTTTGTTGGGCCCGGAGTTGGTTCAGGAGACGACGAACAAAGTTAAGCTTATCCGTAAGAGGCTTGTTACAGCCCAGAGTCGCCAGAAGAGTTATGCCGACCGTAGGCGGAGGCCTTTTTCATTTGAGGTGGGTGATCACGTCTTTCTGAAAATATCACCTAGACGAGGTTTGATGAGGTTTGGGAAGAGTGGGAAGTTGTCTCCTCGATTTATTGGCCCTTTCGAGATCCTTGAGAGGATTGGAGAGGTTGCCTACCGTTTAGCTTTGCCGCCGCAGTTGTCTGGAGTGCATGACGTGTTTCATGTTAGTATGCTTCGGAAATACGAGCCGGATCTGTCACATGTATTGGATTGGACCGATTTAGAGGATGATGAGGTTGCCTCGTATGAGGAGAGACCGGTAAGGATCTTAGATAGGCGGGAACAAGTCTTGCGAGGCAGGACGATACCTTTGGTAAAAGTTTTGTGGAAACATCACGAGGTTGAGGAAGCCACTTGGGAACGTGAGTTGGATGTCCGTGAGAAATATCCGGACTTGTTTGTTAATGTTTAACCATGTATTGGAAACTTTGTTTTGTTGATAAACTCTAAGAACATTGTATATGTTTTGGTTTATGGAAGTGTTATAATGGTTGAGTATGCCTTGAGAATGGAAGTTTACTTTAACATTATATATGTTAAATATGTTGTAGAAATGCAAGTATGTCATTAACATTGAATATGTTATAGAATTGTGGAATATGATATTGAGACTTGTTGAAATTCAAAGAAATGCACATTGATAATGCATGTTGAAGATTATATTGTAAATTGCCTCTAAAAAAGAGATGGGATGACCGATAATGGGTCAGGATGTTGAATATTGAATTGTAATATTGTTGAAAATTAAAAAATCACAATTTTGAAACTTATAACTAATTTCGGAGACGAAATTCTTTAACGGGGGGAGGTTATAGCGATTCCGGTTTTCCCTCCATTGGTTATCGTATTCCGGACTCGGTTCCGTGGATGTCTGTTGTTGTATATGTTGCATCTCCGTTCTTTAATTCTTTGTATTTGAGTTTTAGGATGTATTAGGCAGGTTGGGTGTGTTTTGAAACAAATGGTTGTTGCTCAGTTTTTGGTGTCTTCGTTCGAGCGAGGCTTTTGTCGCTCGAGCGAGCTCTGTGTTTTAGTTCCTTTGCTCGAGCCAGGGTTCCTTCGCTTGAGCGAGCTTTGAGTGGTGTGTCTGTTGGCTCAAGCGAGCATTCTTGCACTCGAGCGTGCGTCTGCGTCTAGTTTGGACCTGAAGGTTGTGTTTCTTGGCTCGAGCGAGCTTTCCTTTGCTCGAGCGAGCGAGGACTACGTTTTGGGTTTCTTCACTCGAGCGAGCATTCTTGCGCTCAAGCGTGCTTCTGGGTTGCAGACCTGAAGCTTCGTCTTGTTGGCTCGAGCGAGGTCTGTTTGTGTCTGGTCGCTCGAGCGAGCCTCGAGTATATCAGTTCGCAGCAGCGTATTTTTATACACTTTTTCACTCTCTTCTTCTTCTTAACCGTAGATCTGACTCTCTCCCTTTACATACACCTTCTCTCTAGAAATACACTTGGTTCTTGGGTGTGTCTACTCTAGTCCCTTTGTAAAAAGTGTGGAGCTTGGTGTGGGTTACGTTTTGATCTGAAAATCATTGGGTTTGGAGCATCTTGAGTTTTCTCCATCTTCTCCTTTGGGTCTCTTCATTTGAGGTAGGGATACCCTACTCATTCTTATGAGTTTTGACATAGATTTTAGTCATTTTGTGTAAATGGTAGATTATGGTAAATTTTGGGAAGTTAGGGTTTGTTTTGAAATTATATAAAGGGGGTTTTCAATTGTTAAACTCCATGTGTATCTGAGACCTTGGAAATTGGAATTATTGTTGTTGAATTGATGAAAATGAGCCTTAGGGCCAAAGTTGGGAAAATGGAGAAAAGCCCTAACTTGATGTGATTAATTAATTTGTATAATTAATTTGGAAAGTATGAGAATGTGAAATTAAGATGAAAATCATGAGATTGGGAAGTTGTGAGGTTGAATAGTGTAGTTGGATTAGTTAATCACTCACCTAAGAAATTGTTGATAATTTATTTGTTTGATGAATTTGTTATCTGTTTAGAAATAACTGCTTTGGGCTATCGGTGGATGATAGTCTTGATTGTTGTAGACACTGCATGTTGATTAGGGAAAACTGAAACTAATCAAATGGTTGAGTCATTGAATATGACGGTTGAATTAGCACATTGAATATGTGTCTGGATTGATCATTGTATATGATGAACTCTTTAAATACATTGCATATGTATCTTGTTTGGGAGGAGATAGGGGACGTACTTCACGGTTTAGGAGGAGATAGGGGATGTACTCTCAAACCTGTTTGGGAGGAGATAGGGGATGGACTCCATTGATAACTAAGTTGGCCGGAGTGTCCAGGGTGAAAGTCCCGAAATCCTAATTATGTTTGCATAACGTAGATAATTGAAGTATTGAAATGTTTTGATATGAGTTGTAGTCTCATTTGAATTGTGGAAAATGGAAGTGTTTTAATATGAGTTGTAGTCTCATTTAATTGTTTGGCTAGATAATGAGCTATGTTTATGAATTTGAATTGGATAAGTGAAGGAAAGTGGAATGAAACACAGACATATTTGTCATGGAACTGGAAAATGTTGTAAATTGGTTTACAAGTGTTAACCATTTATCGAAAGCTAATGTTTTAGTTATTTTTCATATTTGGTTTAGTATATCTCTATTGGGCTTTGGCTCACCTTTTATGGGACATCATTTTCAGGTATAGGTGATATGCCATCTCTAAGGACGTAGCTTGGGAGGCTTAGAGGCTGAAAGATCTTTTTGTTGTCATCTTTTTTTATTACATGTAAATCAAGCCGAAGGCTTATTTTATATAAAGAGTTAGAACTCTTCTTTTGTTGAATCCAAGCGTTGACTTGGAAAGTTGTAAGCCCGTAGGACATTTATTTTTGTTGTCAACATGTAATACTTTTGTACTTAATACTCTGATGGATGGAATATGATATCTCTTTCCTGTATCATTATGTATGATTTATGGGTTTATTTTGAGGGCGTGACAACACATCTCTCCAAATTTTACCCTCTTTTTGAATAGGAAATAATGCAGAGAACTCTCAATATTTATCTTTTTCCTTATCAGTTTGTATGACCTCCCTCTTCCCCTTAATCATTCCAATTGCTTTTTCTTTTCTTTTTTTTCCTTTTTAACCTATGGATCATTTATCAAAAAATTAAGTAATATACTTTTATTTATATTTTTTTTTTCATTTCATACAATAATGATATTTTCATATTTAAAGAGGTGAATTATTTGAATAATACACCGGCTTCGTTTGGGAAGTGCGTCAACATTATTGCAAACTAGGAAGGTGACTCATCTCTTCAAATTTTACCATCATTTTCTGTAGGAAATAATACAGAGAACTCTCAATCTTTATCTTTTTCCTTTTCAGTTTGTATGACGTCCCTCCTTCCTTTTAATCATTCCGTATACCTTTTTTTTTTTTTTTTCCTTTTTAACATATGGATCATTTATCAAAAAATTAAGTAATATACATTTATTTATAATTTTTTTTATTCATTTCATACAATAATGATATTTTCATATTTAAAAATGTGAATTATTTGAATAATAGACTGGCTTCGTTTGGGAAGTGCGTCAGCATTATTGCAAACTAGAAAGGTGACGCATCTCTCCAAATTTTACCCTCTTTTTCAGTAGGAAATAATACAGAAAACTCTCAATCTTTATCTTTTTCCTTTTCAGTTTGTATGACCTCCCTCCTTCTCTTTAATAATTCCATTCGCTTTTTCTTTTTCTTTTTTTTTTTCCTTTTTAACATATAGATCATTTATCAAAAAATTAAGTAATATACATTTATTTATAGTTTTTTTTATTCATTTCAAACAATAATGACATTTTCATATTTAAAAAGGTGAATTATTTGAATAATATACCGGCTTCGTTTGGGAAGTGCATCAGTATTAGTGCAAACTAGGAAGGTGACGCATCTCTCCGAATTTTACCCTCTTTTTCAATAGGAAATAATACAGAGAACTCTCAATCTTTATCTTTTTCCTTTTCAGTTTGTATCACCTCCCTCCTTCACTTTAATCATTCCATTTGCTCTTTTTTTTTTTTTTTTAACCTGTGGATCATTTATCAAAAAATTAAGTAATATACATTTCTTTATAATTTTTTTACTCATTTCATACAGTAATGATATTTTCATATTTAAAAAGGTGAATTATTTGAATAATACACCGGCTTCGTTTGGGAAGTGTGTCAGCATTATTGCAAACTAGGAAGGTGACGCATCTCTCCAAATTTTACCCTCTTTTTCAGTAGGAAATAATACAGAGAACTCTCAATCTTTTTCTTTTTCAGTTTGTATGACCTCCCTCCTTCCCTTTAATCATTCCATTTGCTTTTTTTTTTTTCCTTTTTAACATATGGATCATTTATCAAAAAATTAAGTAATATACATTTATTTCTAATTTTTTTATTCATTTCAAACAATAATGATATTTTCATATTTAAAAAGGTGAATTATTTGAATAATACACCGGCTTCGTTTGGGAAGTGCGTCAGGATTAGTGCAAACTAGAAGGTGACGCATCTCTCCAAATTTTACCCTCTATTTCAATCGGAAATAATACAGAGAACTCTCAATCTTTATCTTTTTCCTTTTCAGTTGTATGACCTTCCTCCTTCCCTTTAATCATTCCATTTGCTTCTTTTTTTTTTTTTTTTAACCTATGGATCATTTATCAAAAAATTAAGTAATATTCATTTATTTATAAATTTTTTTATTCATTTCATACAATAATGATATTTTGATATTTGAAAAGGTGAATTATTTGAATAATGCACCGGCTTCGCTTGGGAAGTGCGTTAGCATTAATGCAAATTAGGAAAGTCACGCGTCTCTCCAAATTTTACCCACTTTTTCAATAGGAAGTAATACAGAGAACTCTCAATCTTTATCTTTTTCCTTTTCAGTTTGTATCACCTCCCTCCTTCCCTTTAATCATTCCATTTGTTTTTTTTTTTTTTCCTTTTTAACATATGGATCATTTATCAAAAAATTAAGTAATATACATTTATTTATAATTTTTTTATTCATTGCATGCAATAATGATATTTTCATATTTAAAAAGGTAAATTATTTGAATAATACAGCGACTTCGTTTAGGAAGTGCGCCAGCATTAGTGCAAACTAGGAAGGTGACGCATCTCTCCAAATTTTACGCTCTTTATCAGTAGGAAATAATATAGAGAACTCTAAATCTTTATCTTTTTCCTTTTCAATTTGCATGACCTCTCTCATTCCCTTTAATCATTCCATTTGCTTTTTTTTTTTCTTTTTTTTTTCCTTTTCAACATATGGATCATTTTTCAAAAAATTAAGTAATATCATTTATTTATAATTTTTTTATTCATTTCATACAATAATGATATTTTCATATTTAAAAAGGTGAATTATTTGAATAATACACCGGCTTCGTTTGGGAAGTGCGTCAGCATTAGTGCAAACTAGGAAGGTGACGCATCTCTCCAAATTTTACCCTATTTTTCAGTAGGAAATAATATAGAGAACTCTCAATCTTTATCTTTTTCCTTTTCAGTTTGTATGACCTCCCTCCTTCCCTTTAATCGTTCCATTTGTTTTTTTTTTTTTTTCCTTTTTAGCATATGGATCATTTATCAAAATATTAAGTAATATACATTTGTTTATAATTTTTTTATTCAGTTCATACAATAATGATATTTTCATATTTAAAAAGGTGAATTATTTGAATAATACACCGGCTTCGTTTGGGAAGTGCGTCAACATTATTTCCAAGCACTCCGCGTGACACTTAGACAATCACAAGTCTTACTTGATGATGTTAAGCGAGTCTAACTCACAAACTTGCAAGAAAAACAAGTAAGAAGACAAAGAAAGTTTGAGAGAATGCCTTTTATATTCACTTTGAAAAAGCTTGTACAACTCTTCAATGGATCGGAGCAAATGAGCCTCATATTTGTAGTCTCTTTTGGAGCATTCTAGAATACACAAGAAAGTGGTATGTAGAAGCTTCCCATGGAACCCGTCTTACAAGCTACATAATCATTCTAGAATGCCTTCTAGAAGTATCTTTACAAATATCTACAAGTGTAGTCATATGTACAAGTGGGTATGTTCTTGAATTCCCTAGGGCCTTCTAGAATTCTCCATGGTCTCGTATGTGCTGGAGTATGCTAGGAAGTTCTAGATTCTTCTATTTACTCCCATTCTTCCAAGCTCTTATCTGGATTTTTTGGAGAATTCTGTAGGGACGTGACAGGCTGGTCTAGAGAAAGGTGCCTGGAGGAAGCCGCAAGAAGATCTGGAAAGCAAAAAAATTTAAAGAAACCATGATGAAACCAATACAGCTATGTAGACTTAAGTCATTGACCTCTGAAAACCTTTAACCGTTAACAAATATAAAAAATATATATATATCTATATATATCTGAGATCTTAAAAGAAGGCCTCTTTCAATTTGATGTATATCATATGCATATGTGCATTCTGGTTGCACATATGCATATATTCAATTTGTTGTTTTGTATAGTATTACCCTTTTATTTCTATTTAAAACACCTATTATCATGGCATATAATTGCAAGATGTCATTGTGGAATAATTTTGAATGTGATGTCATTGTCAAATAATGTTGAATGTTTTTGTAAATCATATTCCATTTCGAAATAGGAAAATGTTACATACTTGGGTTGTGCACAATATTGGGAACCCAGGAAGGTGCGCATAAGAATCTTTAGTTTCTAAATTTTTCTTGAGCTTTTATTAGCATTATATGTTGATGAGCTTTGATTTTATTTTATTTTTTGGATAAGTAGTGTTGCTTGTGTTTGTTGCCAATTGCTTAAATTTTCATTGCCAACACAATTCAATTTATTCTAGTACGATTCAGAAACATCATTTGCTTGGAGTTATACACAATTTTTGTATAATGTTATGATTCTATATGGTAAAGGTTATGAACCAAATGTTATCAAAATCAATTGTAGAATTTATAGTAGTAGAATATGAAAGGCTCTGGCAATTCGTGGCTATTATAATGAGATTTGTGAAAAAGTTACACTCCGACGTGGTAAATGAATCGATTACCCACTTGAATGTGATACAATCACTAAAGTATTACTCTACGAATTAGCTGAGTTTGGGCCATTGTAGCATAACAAAAGCCTGATGGAAGCATGGTCGTCTATACTCATTTGTTGATAGCTATCAGAGTGAACTGCATCTAATTTTACTCAATTCTCAACAAACTCACCGTCCATGTGAACAAAATCCAAGTTTATACAACAAATCTGACTACTTCGAAAACTTCTCTAATAATCATCAATCATAATGAATACTTAAGTGCCAACTTCAATGCTCAAGTGAAATGTTTCACCCGGCAACAGTAGCTGACCATGGTGAGGGATGAGAGGCTGCTACTTGCAAAGCCATGATGTCAAACTCTTCAATAGAACTGATGCAAAACAATCATCACACTATATAAAAAATAAAATTAATCAAAATATGAGCCGATTAAGTAATTCTTATTGTCTAAGTAATTTAATTTTTTTCATAAACAAATTAAAAAATCAACAATTATACATCTCTTTAAAATTAGAGCTCTAATTGAACTCTAGTGAAGTGGAAAGTAAAAAAAAAACAAAACAAAACAAAACAAGGTCAAAACATCACATTAGATGAACCTCGCATACACATTAGAGCTATTAGAACTCACAAATTAAAACTATAATGATGTGCTTGGTTGGGAGATTTGAGGAGGGATTTGGAAATGGAAATGGAAAAAGTAGGTGAATGTGAATAAAACATACATATATTTTATCTAGTTTTACATACCTTTTCATTTTCCCTTTCCCTTTCCCTTTCCAAATCCCTTCTTAAATCCCCCAATTAAATACAGCGTAAAATATTTTTGTTAAAAAATTATCATATAGAATACGAGTGGACCCACACCAATAAAAACGCTCCTATTCATTTAGTCCAAAAAATTGACTGGGACAAGCTTAGTTGGTTGATTATCCCACTACCGACACTTATAAAGCATGCATCAGTCATAAAAAATAATGTGGGGATCATGAAAAAAATATTATAAAATATAGAGAAAAGTTAGGGATCATGAAAATTTTTTTATGAAAATAAGCACGAAAGATTTATGACTCTTGGATTACCTTGATTAGTGTGTGGTGCTTTATTTTAAGTGTAATCCAATGGTCATAAATCTTTCATGATTATTTTCATGAAAGTTTTTTCATGATACCTAGCATTGCTGTAAAATATATTATGAAAATTTTTCATTATTTGATTGGTGTATAGTGTAACATTTGAGGACAACTATACTTTCCCTTTCCCCTTCTCATCCACCAGTTTCGAAATAAGAATGTGGTTGCCTTTTTATGGATAAAAAATGTGAGAGGCTATGTGATTCAAAATGGGTAAAAAGTCAAAAGTTAGCTCTTTTTTTTTTTTTTTTTTCCTTCTCAGAACACTCCAAAATTAACGTTATGTTTGGATTGAGTGATTTGAAGCGAAAAGAAGAGAAATAGAGAAATATGAGTAATGTTAGGAATCATGAAGAAAATATCATGAAAATGATCATGAAAGATTCTCCACCTTTAGATTACACATATAATAAAATACTATACACTAATCAAAGGATGAAAAATCTTCATGATACATTTCATGATATTTTTTTATAATTCCTATCATTATTCAAAACACTATACACTAATCAAAGAATAAAAAATCTTTATGATACATTTTATAATATTTTTTTCATGATCCCTACATTATTCATTTGGAGTAATGTTAGGAATCCCTACCAAGCTAACGTGGACTGTTCTTAAATATCTCTGGGAACAGATGTTGCATGATCTCCAGGTAAACTCTCTTCCCTCGATAATCTGAATTTTTTTACTTTTTAAATCACAATATATAGATTATTGATAAATATAAAAAATATAAAAAAATCAAGCCATATCTATAATCACAGTATTTTATTAACTTTAAAATAATATTTATAGTTCATTTTTTTATAAATTAATAACATAAATTAATAAAACTATATTTATCCGATCAACTTCATTTTTTTTTATAAATAATATATATATATATATTATAATTAAAAAATAAATTATTTAAATTATTAAAGTGGGAACGGTGAGTTCTACGGGGACAGCATAATCTGGTCCACCTTGACCAGAGAGAAAATGTCTCCTTTAAAAATACCTTCACTCCAATATTCATATAAGGAGATTGCTCATCTCCGGTTGGATATTCATATAAAATAGATAATCGAATATTATTAATTATATGATTAATTTATATTTATATTACAAAAAAAAATAGGTGATTTATTTTTGATATTATATTTGTTATCAATTTTTTTAAAAGCAAATGTGATCCAAATCGCATTGATTTTTTTCTTAATAATACTCAATTGATCAGAACTAATGCAAATAGTATGCAAATAAAAAAAAAATAATGTATACCTTTTGGTGTAAAAAAAAATAATGCGTGTTTGGTTTGAATTTTTTGGATTAAGTTTTTTAAAAATTAGATTTTTTGTTTTTAGTAAATATTTTTAAAATTTTAAGTATTTTTTTTACTTTTTTAGATGCACCTTATTTAGATATATCTAAAAAGTAAAAAATTTGTGAAAAAATATTTTAAAAAATTAATAAATTCATAAAAATATGAAAAATATACTGAATTCTCGTATTTTTTGTATTTAGTGAATTTTTACAAGATTTTTTTCACAAAAATTATACTTTTTATATGTATTTATGTTAGGCATGTCTAAAAATTAAAAAAAATTGTTTAAATATTAAAAAAATTTAGTAAAAACAAAAAAAAAAATACAAAAACAAGAAATTATAATTTTCTGAAAAGTGTTTTTAGAAAACCAAAAACAAGCAAAGTGAATAACATTTTTTATTTATTTATATGTCTAACAAATTATTGATTAAAAAGTATGAATTAAAATATTAATAACCCAATATAATTATGTCAAATTTGTGAAACTCATTATATTTTTTTGGCTAAAATTTATTTTACCTTCCTATGATACGACTTGATAGCACTTTACTCATGTCATTCAAAAATAGTCATATGCCCCCATGTGGTTTTGGACTAAAATATAACTATTAACACCTTTAACTATAGACGTGAATTGCCTATAATACTCTCAAATCCTATATTTTTTTGTTAATTTTTTCTCTCTCATCTCTCATACACATTATTTATACTGTCTAGTATTAATTCAATTAAATATTTAATTATTTATTATAATTCTTAAATTTTTATTCTAATTTTAATTTAATTATATTTTAGCTCACAATTAATCCTAAATATTTAACTATTTATTGTAATTACTAAATTTTTAATCTAATTTTAATTTAATTATATTTTAGTTCACAATTAATTCTAAATTATTAATTATTTATTATAATTTGTAACATGTTAATCTAATTTTAATTTAATTATATTTTATATCAATTCTTAATTATTGTTTATTTTGTATTTTATTTAATTATATTTTAAATCAATTCTTAATTATAATTTATATTTTAGATCAATGTTAATTATATTTTAATTAACATATTAATCTAATTTTAAGTTTGGAGAAAATGGAGAAATTTATCTTTTTGTTGTATTATTTCATTGTAATTTTTTAGAAAACAAAACCCACTTTAAAAAATGGTGTATGTAATATACCTTCCGTTAGTTTGGATGAAAAAATTAAAGATAGCACTTTAATCCAAAATCACATAGGAATGTTCTGACTATATTTGAAAGATAGGAGGGTAAAGTGCTCATGCTCCAAATTACAAGTGATAAAATGATTTTAACCCGTATTTTTTTTTTTTCAAATTTTAAAAGAGGCGTATTCTTTATACTAGTTCGAAATAATGTTTGAAATTGAAATGTAATGGAATAAGTGAAGTGAAATAAAATGAAATGGTTATACTATGACCTCCTAACATAATGTCCGTATTTCCGAATAATTATGAATAATAATTATATTTATAATAATTTTTTTGGTGAATCAAATAGAAGATAGAAATTATGATAAAATTATCAATGTATTTCGTATGTATTAATTTGGTTGGACCACAAGCAATGGTCAACAATTACCTTTGTTAATGTTTGACTTGCAATGTTTACTGTGACAGGTATCAATCTATGAAAAGAATAACAGATGTAATCTGTACTTTGTGTTTCGCCAATTCATTCAGGAGGGATAAAGAATCTTATGCAGTGTGCCAGTTTGGATCATGCGAGAGGGGGAATGCATTAAGATAACGTTTATAATATTTTCCTTCCACCAAACATTAACAAAGGCAATTGTTGACCATTGTTTAATATATATACTTTTTAAATATATATATTTTTTATTAATTACAAAAAATATTTTTTTTATTGATTTTTAGTTTTTATTATACCAAAAATTAGAAAATATAAAAAATATTTTTCTATCAAAATAAATGGAGTGTTAGTGAAAATTAGGGAATTCTTTGTAAAAGATGTTTGAAGTTGTATAAGGGGTAATTTGGGAATAGATTTTTTAGTGATTTATTAATTTTTTTTGTTAAAATATGAAATTAAAAAAATTAATATGTTTAATTTGATTTTTTTTATTTATAAAAAGATATATAAAAATAGAGTGAATAAAAAAAAAGAAAATTTATTAGAAAATCCCATTGTGGGTACTTATGGTCCACTTGGTCCTACGTCTTTTTCTATTGTTTGAAAAGTCCATTTGTAGAGTACTTTGTTACTGGGTAGTCCTATTTCAAATGTTATTGGGGTGTTCCACTTTTGGGAGGATCTTGTGAGTTTATTTTTGGTATGTGTAATCCCACGTTTTTTGGGAGTTAAGGAAAGCAGTTTACATAGGTATCAAATGGGGGGGGGGGGCTAGGGTTTTATTGATTTCGGTTGTTCGGAGTGGGGGAACGCAGTTAGGTTTGCAGCGGAGATAACGTGGATCTCTAGCTTCTGTGTGGGAGAGGGGGTAAACGTCAACACCGGTCACTTTTCCCAGGTACGTTACATAACCATTTTCTTATTCAACAGTTGCACATTCATGGTCACTCACTATTAAGGCTGTCATCGAACATTGGTTTGGTTTATGTACTCATTTTGTACCTATACACGTTTCATCTCTATCAGTTGCATTCATATGTTGTTACATTGTAGTCGGGGATTTTGCCGGTGTACCGTTTGGTGATTAATCAATGCAATCGTTTACGACTTCATTTTTTTTCCTTTCCGACTTCTATTTTTTGTGTTATCGCACATGGTTCTTACTACATATGCATTTTTTAATTGTGGGTGTGTTCATGTGGGGGGAGGAGTGTATCATTTTTTACCAATTGTGTGTACTTGTTTACGACTTACACATTGTTTTCTTACAGATGGACGCATTTATGATGCTCATGTGTTGTTGCCAATCTACTAATGTTGCGTACAACCCACAACCGCCACACACTTATGACAAACTTGTCGAATTCGTTTGTTCAAAATTTAAGGAGCTCACCCCGAGGAAGCTACTGTTTTTCTACAAGATACCGGGGTACAATGAGTTCACGTTACAGAACGATGTCGACATAGAAAATATGCTCTGTCTTGCGCGTTCATTCCGGTTGCAGATTGTCGATGTGGTTGTAAAACAAAATGAGGGTGGCGACACGTGGATCCAATCCAACGATCAGGGCGACAACGAAACGTACTCGCAAAGTAGGTTGAGTGTATTGAACAATTTCGACATTGATGATGAGGTTGACTTGCTGTAGACATTCTGCCCCCATAATGACAAGGTATTCATGTCAAAGTCATGGGCACGCGGGTTCACCCATATAGGACAGCATTTCGAAGGTGGCGCAGCTGAATTCCGCAATGTGCTGCGAAAATACGCTGTTCAGTGCGGTTTCCAGTTCAATTATGTTAAAAATGACTCTGTCCGGATTACCGCCATTTGCGCAATGTCAGCAACGAAGGGCTACAAATGGAATGTTCATGCACGAAAATTGGAGGGAAATGGGTTTTTCTACCTCCACAGATGGGTTAGTGAACATACATGTGGGGTTGCTATACGCACGTCTACAAACCGGCTTGTTGGATTTGAGTTGGTGGCCGATATCATGGCCAAGCGGATACGTGACAGGTCGCTCATACGTCCAACCGAAGTTATACTTGACATGAAACAAAATTACGGTTTGGATATAACTTACCGTGTGGCGTGGCTTGGGGTTGAAAAAGAGAGGGGGGAACTATTTGGTGCACATTCAATTTCATTCGATCAGTTGCGGTGGTACAACGCGGCTGTGATGGAACACAACCCCGGCAGTTACGTTACACTCAAGCACGATGAACACACCCACCGGTTCACAAGATACTTCAAATCTTTCAAGGCATGCATCGATGGGTTCACCCACTGCCGTCCACTCCTTTTCCTTGATGCCACATTCCTCAAAGGTCGTTTCAAAGGCTTTTTACTAGCAGCCACTGCAAAAGACGGTAACCAAGGTTTGTATCCCCACCAAATTTTCCTACTAACGTAAGATGCCGTCATACATAAACATTTCCCCATACACACCTTCCACGTTCGGAATTCACATAATGCACTTTCTTTCCATTTGTTGTTGACATCCGTATATGTGCTGCAGGTTTATTCCCACTAGCGTTTGCTGTGGTCGACTCGAAGAACACGACAAACTGGTCATGGTTTCTACAAAACCTCGCACATGTGCTAAATGGGGACAGACCACTCACATTCATTTTAGATCGGAATGTCGGGTTACTGGAAGCAATGCCAACTGTTTTTCCCAACGCGGAACATGCCTTCTGTTTGCAGCATTTGCAAAGAAATCTGCTTGATAGGTTGCGTTATTCAAACAGTATGCACCGGGCTGGGTTGGTGACCAAATTACGACACTGCGCATATGCACCAACGGTTATCGCGTTCACCCACAAAGTTGAACAGTTCCACAAATCAGGCCGCGGTGTTGCATCTGAATTCCTTGCTACCACACCACCACAACATTGGGCAAACGCATTTTTCAGGTAAACAAAATAGGCATCACCATAACTTTCAACCTAATGCACCCTAAACAATCTTACCAAACCCTCCACATAGTACTAAAATCCATAACACATGCACTCACGGTTCAATTGCAGGGGAAGACGGTACGGCGAGATGTGCTCAAATGTTGCAGAATCATTCAACTCATGGATACGGGAGGCCCGTAATCTCCCAATACTAGGATAGTTAACAGCATCAGAGCCAAAATAATGCGTCAAATGTCGAAGCGTAGAGTTGCATCCCAAACATGGACTAGTACAGTATGTCCCAAAATGGAGTCCCATTTGGAGAAAGCATTCAACAAAGGTAGGTCATGGCGCGTCAGTCAATCAAATGCAGACGTCTACGAGGTCCATTCATTCCCTTCGGTTACCGTCAACATTGGCACACAAACATGTTCATGTTTCCAGTGGCAACTTAATGGGTTCCCCTGTGTACACACGATGGTTGCCGTTCGGAAGAGCGGTCGGGATTTGAACGATCTTATAGAACCGTACTTCCATGTGTCCGAATATCGTTCGACTTACGCCGCAAGTATCTTCCCAATTCCAACCGTGGAACAACCACCATTTGATCCACATGACTACCTCATTAATCCCCCCACTGTCAAAAGCCCTCCCGGCAGGCCAAAGAAGAAGCGGATACTATCAATGGGTGAGCATGTGCAACAGATCCGCTGTGGAAGGTGTGGCCGCATGGGGAACCACAACAGGAAAACATGCAACGAGCCCATTTAAACCGCTCACAAAAGTCAGAACGTTCAATATTACTGTTTTTAATTTCCGTACTTGCGCTATGACAGCGCCAAATAAGTACTAATTTGTGTATTTGTTATTTTCGCAAACAATCTCTACCCATATTTTTTAGGCAATTAAATAAAAAGTGTGCGACGACACACCCTTCGTGCTTATGCAATCTTCAACATACACATTACATAATATGTGTGTTCCCATACTAGTTAGCCATCCAAAATTCACACACCCACACAGTGCCAACCAATTAAACCACTCCCCAATATCGAAACATTGAATCTAAACAAATTTATTTTTTTAGAAATACGTGGTGCCACATCCACATAAGTAGTTATTTATGTGTTTGTTACGTTAACGAACACGTAAAACCCACATTACACACTCAATCAACGTTTACCGTACTTATCACACAATAATCATTTAACACAACAACACAAACCCCCGCGAACAACTCCCCCATGCCTGCTTACAATCCACAACTATCCATCCCATAAATCTCGCTTCAAACTATGCAAATCACTACCCCACACATACTTAAACTCCATACTTTCCCAGCTCACATAACTCCAACCTTATACATTTCAACCTATGTAAACCACTACCCCACATATTCTTACACCCCAGACTTTCCCAGCTCACATAACTCATGCCTCACATATTAAACTATAAACACAATGAAACCCACTACCCCACGCAATCTTACATGCCTAACCCACGTTCCACTAACTCCATATTTG
The DNA here is from genome assembly GCA_030407325.1 of Camellia japonica. Taxonomy (NCBI): domain Eukaryota; kingdom Viridiplantae; phylum Streptophyta; class Magnoliopsida; order Ericales; family Theaceae; genus Camellia; species Camellia japonica. Next base: position 27,554 of record JAPPVO010003080.1, read on the forward strand.
AAACACATCACACACTATCCACACACGCTACCGTCAACAAATCAACCTCCCTCCCCAAAAAAAAATACAAATAACCCATCCTCAAAAACTACTATCACACAAACAGTACACATATTTTGAACCACTTTATTAAATAAACATGTGACAACACACACTGCATACAGTCACTGTCACGACCCAAACCCGCCCCTATGGGTTTAGCACCGTAACCGGCCAGTAATCCTAGATTACCGAAGGCCTGCTTAACAGTAATACAGTAAAACAGAGTACAGGGGCTTGGCGGAAGCCAATACAGTAAATAAACCATGTCCAATGAGCTGTGACAGTCTGTATGCCAAAAAGATTTTTCATATAATCATACAGAACAGTACAAAAAAGTATGCATATCATATACATCCAGTCAGAAACGGGGACTTAATCCATACTAAACAGTACAGTACAGTCTATACGGTATTACAAAAATGGTACAGAGACAGACGGGGAAGTAAAAACACCCCTAAGCCTTGGCTTGGCAGGCTCGGAACCTCGCAGTGAGGCACATAGGTTGGCTTGACAAAACTGGGAATCTACCCCGATGCTTCTAGCTTTGATCTGGTGCCTGTACACCTACATATATATATGAATAGTGAGCTAAAGCCCAGTGAATAACATAATGCGTAAAGAGGTTTAGAATGAATGTCCTTACAGTAATGAAAACAGTTCATTTCAATCAGTATAACAGTTGTTCCATACAGTAAACAGTCATATGTGGTACATCCATTAGCATAACAGTAAACAGTAGGTCTTAAAAGACCGAACAGTAATGATGGCCATCAATCAGTAAACAGTAGTGATTCCACGAGGGAACCGACAGAGATCTCTGTAACAGTAACAGTAAACAGTAGGTGCTAAGGATGCCACAGTACAGTTCAGAAATACAGGACATACATTCATTCAGTAATCAATATCAGTTCGGTAAACAGTTCAGTTCAGTATTCAAAAGATAATCATTTGAACATATCTTTACACAAACGTTACTCATAGAGTTCTGGGCTACAGTGAACTAGAGCGTCTCCTCGGAAAGCCAACCCTATACAGTTAACAGATTGAATACACACTAAGTTTCACAATTGAGAAAGATAATAACTTAATCCCTAATTTGCCTCGGTGTGGTTCAACATCTATATCCTCTTTAAGATGACTTAAATATGCCCTAGGAATGCCTATGATGGAAAGAGGATGCAAAGATGCACTTTTGAACACTTAACAAAATTTTCAGAAAACAGCGGTCTCGCTCGAGCGTGGCTTTCTACGCTCGAGCGGACCTGCAAACAAAGGAGCTCCGCTCGAGCGTCAATTCCGTCGCTCGAGCGGGCTGTGTGCTACAGTAAAAATGTTGGATGCTCCAATTTTACCCTCGATGGACGCTCGACCCTCGCTCGAGCGTAAGACACAAGTCCTCGCTCGAGCGTAAGTTTCCTCGCTCGAGCGGACTGTGAATTCATGCAAAGTACTGGATGCTAGCATTTCATGCTCGAGCGTAACTTTTCTCGCTCGAGCGGGAGGCAGAATCACAGAGTGTACGCTCGAGCGTGGACTTCCTCGCTCGAGCGTAGGCCCAAAATCTGGAAATTCCAGATTTGAGTCCTAAGCTCAAAATCAAGTTTAAAAGCCAAATTTTTGATCCTCTTGGGCTAAAAACCTGGAAAAACACTTGTAAACACATAACATTATGTATTTCAAAGATCAATTTGGTAAATCAAAGCCCAAGGGTGTTTAATTCAAACTCAATTTCAAACCAATTTTCATGAACATGAAGAACATGAAAACATGCATGAATTTAAATCATTTTACATCTTCAAAACATGCTCTAATGAGCTCATTCTTTTCAAGAACAAGTTGAAAACATGGACATAAGCTTAATTATGAACATGCATGTGACAATTTGCCATGAAATCAACTCAAAATTCATCAATACACACATGAATGCATGAATTCTAACATGATCCAACATGTATGAATTAAAACATGACTTAGCTCTACAATAGACATGAATCATGCAAGAATTAACTTAAATACACAATAAAGAAGGTGAATCTCCTTACCTAAGTCTTGTATTCAAGGTTTAGGAGCTCAATTGGCAACTACACTTCAATTTCCTTCAAGTTCCCAAACAATGCACAAGGTTGAAGCCAAAATCTCCCTCAATTCTCTCCCTCTCTCTCTATAGTCGGTTGTAGGCAACAAATGGCTGATGAAATGTGCTTTGGTGATCAAGTGTAAGGCTCAAAAGTATGTGTAAGATAATGGGCCACTAAGTGGCAAAATTGTAATTAATGCAACTCATGTAATTGGCTTATTTTAATCTAATTTACTCGTCCTAAATCACGTTTCAGACAAGTACACCATAAAATCACATAAATTCTCATGATTATAACTCACTAATCAATTTCTGGTTCGGCCGCCGATAAGGCCTTCAATTTACAGTTCAAACATACAAATACAAACAGATAATTAAATAGTCAAACAGATAGAATGCAAAATAACACACATATACTCAGTCAATTCAGTTCCAGTTTCCAGTCAGTCAATTCAGTAATTCAATCAGTTCATTTACTTTCCATAATCGGTCTTAATTTAGCAGTAATCGGTATTAATCAGTGATCAGTAACGAGGGTTATTACAGTCTCCCCTCCTTATAAAGAGTTTAGTTCTCTAAACTCGAGTTACCTTCATTCGGGAAGAAAACAGGGTTCAGCGGGAACAAATCAGGATATCTCTTAGCCATGTCATCTTCCCTTTCCCAAGTGGCATACACGCCACCATGGTTTTGCCAGTCAACTTTCACTAGCGGGATCTCTTTGTTCCTCAACTTCTTGATCCGTCTGTTAACAATCTGTATAGGCCGTTCCTCGAAAGTGTAGTCGCCACGTAACACTACTCGAGTAGGCTCAATCACATGGAAAGGATCCCGGAGATAATTTCTCAACATAGAGATGTGGAAGACGTTGTGCATATGCTCCATTTCAGGAGGGAGCGTAACTTGATACGCCACCGGATTGATTTTCTCAATCACCTCATACGGTCCGACATACCTTGGCGCTAACTTGCCTTTGACTCCAAAATGAGTCTGGCCTTTCATTGGTGTCACTTTCACAAACACGTGATCACCTACTTCATATTCTCGGTCTCGTCTTTTAACATCTGCATAACTTTTCTGTCGGCTCTATGCAGTTTTCAGTCTCTGTTGAATCAGTTTCACTTTTTCAGTCGTTTCATACACAATCTCGGGCCCAAGCAAAGGCCCATCTCCAACTTCTGCCCAGCAAATCGGAGATCTACATTTTCTGCCATACAAAGCCTCAAAAGGCGCCATACCAATACTTGAATGGTAACTGTTGTTGTAGGCGAACTCAGCCAATGGCAAATGACTTTCCCAATTTCCCTGAAAATCAAGGACACACATTCTCAATAAATCCTCCAGAGTCTGGATGGTCCTTTCTGACTGTCCATCTGTCTGAGGATGATAGGCACTACTCAGCCTCAATTCGGTTCCCAATGCAGTCTGTAGGCTTTGCCAAAACCTCGATGTAAACTTCGAATCCCTGTCAGAAACAATGGATACAGGCACTCCATGCAGTCTAACAATCTCATCAATATAGAGTATAGCCAATTTATCCGCATTATAAATTGTCTTGACAGGTAAGAAGTGAGCAGATTTGGTTAGTCTATCAACAATAACCCAAATTGAATCCATACCTTTTCTGGAGCGAGGCAATCCAACGATAAAATCCATCGTGATATGCTCCCATTTCCACTCCGGTATGGGTAAGGGTTGCAGTAAGCCTGCGGGTCGCTGATGTTCCGCTTTAACTTGTTGGCAATGAAGACATTTTGACACAAAGTCGGCAATTTCTTTCTTCATTCCCGGCCACCAGAAATTCTGTTTCAGATCTTGGTACATTTTCGTATTTCCTGGGTGGATAGAAAATTTTGAATTGTGGCCCTCTTGCAGAACTCTTCTTTTTAGTTCAGTATCATTCGGTACACACAGTCTTCCTTGAAATTTCAGTACAGTATTTTCAACTTTGAACCCCAGTCTCGGTTTAGATTCTCTTTCTTCGGTGATCTTCCACAAGAAGTCATCATGTTGCTGTTTCTCTTTAATTTCCTCAATCAATGCCGGTTGAGCAGAAATAGCAGCTATTGTCCCACCTTGTTCTCTCAAAACAACTTCAATTTTAGATTTTTCAAGGTCACAAAGCAACTCTTTCTGTCCAGTGAGCAAACAAGCTAAGTTTGCAATCGACTTCCGGCTCAGTGCATCGGCAACGGTGTTGGCTTTTCCCGGATGATACAGAATCTGTAGGTCGTAATCTTTAATCAGTTCTAGCCATCTCCGTTGTCTCATGTTCAGTTCTTTCTAGGTGAAGAAGTATTTCAGACTCTTGTGGTCGGTATAAACTTCACATGTCGCCCCATACAGGTAGTGACGCCAGATTTTCAGTGCAAACACCACTGCTGCAAGTTCCAGATCATGGGTCGGGTAGTTCTTTTCATGTGGTCTCAGTTGTCGGGAAGCATAGGCAATTACTTTCCCATTCTGCATTAAAACACACCCCAAACCCTTATGAGAAGCATCACTAAATACAGCATAACCATCCGTACCTGAAGGTAAGGTAAGAACAGGTGCAGTCACAAGTCGAGTTTTCAACTCTTGAAATGCTGACTCCCTCTGGTCAGTCCAGTCAAATGATGTCCCCTTCTGTGTCAGTTAAGTCAATGGTAAGGCAATTTTGGAGAAATCTTTGACAAATCTTCTGTAATATCCAGCCAATCCCAAAAAGCTTCGGACTTCTGTCACATTTGTTGGTCTAGGCCAGTTCACTACAGCTTCAATTTTCTGCGGATCAACAGAAATTCCATCTTTGCTAACAACATGCCCCAAGAACATAACATGATCAAGCCAAAACTCACATTTAGACAGTTTAGCATACAGTTTCTGTTCTCTTAGGGTTTGCAGGGCAAGTCTCAAGTGATGTTCATGTTGTTCCCTACTTTTGGAGTAAATCAATATGTCATCAATGAATACCACAATAAAGTCATCAAGGTACGGTTTAAAGATTCTATTCATGAGATCCATAAATGCTGCAGGTGCATTGGTAACTCCAAAAGGCATAACTAAAAATTCGTAATGTCCATACCTCGTTCTAAAAGTAGTTTTATCAATGTCTTCTGTCTAACTTTCAGTTGATGGTACCCCGACCTGAGATCAATCTTGGAAAACACTTGGGCACCTGTAACTGATCAAACAAATCATCAATACGCGTAATGGGTATTTATTTTTCACAGTACCTTGGTCAATTCACGGTAATCAATGCACAGTCTCAGTGAGCCGTTCTCTTTTTACAAACAAAACCGGTGCACCCCACGGGAAGTACTAGGCCTGATAAACTTCTTGTCTAGCATTCTTGCAATTGCACTTTCAATTCTTTCAATTCAGTTGGAGCCATTCTGTAAGGAGCTTTCGATACAGGCTGTGTTCCCGAAATCACATCAACGATGAATTCAATCTCCCTGTCAATCAAATCCCCTGGCAGATCATCTGGAAAAACATCTGGAATTCTCTGACTATAGGAATACAGTTCACATCAGTTTTAACATTATCACTTGTAGGTACAGTTAACACGGAACACAGATATCCTTTACACCCCTTTCTAATCAATTTAACGGCTTTCACAGAAGAAATCAAATACGGAGGAGGTACTACTCCAACCCCATTAAACACAAATTCGGGTAAACCAAGTGGACGGAAAACAACTTGCTTGGTCACACAGTCAATGATAGCATGATATTTTTGTAACCAGTCCATCCCCAATATTACATCAAAATGATCAATGTTTAATGGCAGTAAATAATAAACAGATACATATCCCCAACAACGATTTCACAAGCAGGATACATATAAGCACATGTCATGGATCCTCATATGGGTGATGATACAGCTAGTAGATAATTCATAGGTTCTAAGGGTCTATTCAATTTCCGTGAAAAAGCATGCGACACATACGAATGCGTAGACCCCGAATCAATCAGTACATATGCATTTGAGCACAGATAGAGAGGATACCTGACACAACGGTTTCAGTATTTTGCACGTCTCCCGGTACTAGGGCAAACACTCGGCCCTGCCTCATCGGCTCTTTCCCGGTAGTTTTGGGGTTAGGCTTTGGTGCTACAGTTGATGCTGCGCGCTGCCTGCAGCTTTACTATTGCCCGGAGCAGTGGAAGGGCAATCTTTCACCATGTGGCCCACTTTGCCACACCTGTAACAAGCACCAGAGATTTTATAACAAACTCCTTTATGGCTCTTACCGCATTCGGAACAGGGGGAAAGGGACGGTTTCCTTGACTAGAAGTAGTCGTTGACCCTGTATTTTGCTTTTTGTTCGATTGATTATGCTTGCCTTTCTTGAATTTGAAATTCTGTCTTTTCCCACGCCATTCCGATACCGGCGTTTCAGATTGTTTCACAGCTTCGATGTTTGACTCAGCCATCAATGCTCGGTCAAGAACACCGACATAGGTCGGTAGCTTTAAAACACTAATTCTGTCCAGTATTGCAACATTCAGGCCTCCTTCAAATTTTCTAGCCTTCTTATAGTCAGTGTCCACCATATGTGGAGCATATCTAGCAAGCTCGGTAAACTTTGTCTCATATTCAGCAACGGACATTGTGCCCTGTCTCAGTTGTTCAAATTCAGTTACTTTCCTGTCCCTGACACACTGGGGAAATACTTTTCGAAAAGGACTCCTTAAACTGAGCCCAAGTCATTACATTGTTGGTGTCACGGACCAGCATCCACAACCTTCTGGCCTCTTCTTGCAAGGTGAAGGTAGCTAACAGTACTTTATTCGCTTCCGAACACGGAAACACTTCGAATAGCTTTTCAGTCTCAAGAACCCATGCTTCGGCTTTTAGCGGTTCAAGGCCTCCCTGAAAGGATGGCGGTTTCATTTTGCTGAACTTCTGGGTGAGAGCAATTATGTCCCCATCATTTACATTCACATTCGGTTCCGGCTGTACCGGAGGAGGAGGTGGGGGCTGTTGGTTCTGTTGTTGCTCAAGTCTAGCAGTTATCAGTTCCATCATTCTTTCCATTCTTGCCATTCTTGCCTCCGTAGATGAGGATTCAGATTCATTTGCATTTTCCATTTCACTATAAGCAGTTATGACAAGTATAAACATAAACAGTTGCATGCTTAAACAGTTTAACACATTAGCACATATTCAGTCATGTCATAACCACACACTTTTTCATGCTCATGTAATGTCCTAATTGCTTTTCTAGGACACCCTATAGCTCATTTGGACACGTGCGTGCGGTATAACTCGTGGTTAAGTATCGCTCTGATACCACTCTGTCACGACCCAAACCCGCCCCTATGGGTTTAGCACCGTAACCGGCCAGTAATCCTAGATTACCGAAGGCCTGCTTAACAGTAATACAGTAAAACAGAGTACAGGGGCTTGGCGGAAGCCAATACAGTAAATAAACCATGTCTAATGAGCTGTGACAGTCTGTATGCCAAAAAGATTTTTCATATAATCATACAGAACAGTACAAAACAGTATGCATATCATATATATCCAGTCAGAAACGGGGACTTAATCCATACTAAACAGTACAGTACAGTCTATACGATATTACAAAAACGGTACAGAGACAGACGGGGAAGTAAAAACACCCCTAAGCCTTGGCTTGGCAGGCTCGGAACCTCGCAGTGAGGCACATAGGTTGGCTTGACAAAACTGGGAATCTACCTTGACGCTTCTAGCTTTGATCCGGTGCTTGTACACCTACATATATATATGAGCAGTGATCTAAAGCCTAGTGAATAACATAATGCGTAAAGAGGTTTAGAATGAATGTCCTTACAGTAATGAAAACAGTTCATTTCAATCAGTATAACAGTTGTTCCGTACAGTAAACAGTCATATGTGGTACATCCATTAGCATAACAGTAAACAGTAGGTCTTAAAAGACCGAACAGTAATGATGGCCATCAATCAATAAACAGTAGTGATTCCACGAGGGAACCGACAGAGATCTCTGTAACAGTAACAGTAAACAGTAGGTGCTAAGGATGCCACAGTACAGTTCAGAAATACAGGACATACATTCATTCAGTAATCAATATCAGTTCGGTAAACAGTTCAGTTCAGTATTCAAAAGATAATCATTTGAACATATCTTTACACAAACGTTACTCACAGAGTTCTGGGCTACAGTGAACTAGAGCGTCTCCTCGGAAAGCCAACCCTATACAGTTAACAGATTGAATACACACTAAGTTTCACAATTGGGAAAGATAATAACTTAATCTCTAATTTGCCTCGGTGTGTTCAACATCTATATCCTCTTTAAGATGCCTTAAATATGCCCTAGGAATGCCTAGGATGGAAAGAGGATGCAAAGATGCACTTTTGAACACTTAACAAAATTTTCAGAAAACAGGGGTCTCACTCGAGCGTGGCTTTCTACGCTCGAGTGGACCTGCAAACAAAAGAGCTCCGCTCGAGCGTCAATTCCGTCGCTCGAGCGGGCTGTGTGCTACAGTAAAAATGCTGGATGCTCCAATTTTACGCTCGATGGACGCTCGACCCTCGCTCGAGCGTAAGACACAAGTCCTCGGAGCGTGAGTTCCTCGCTCGAGCGGACTGTGAATTCATGCAAAGTACTGGATGCTAGCATTTCACGCTCGAGCGTAACTTTTCTCGCTCGAGCGGGAGGCAGAATCACAGAGTGTACGCTCGAGCATGGACTTTCTCGCTCGAGCGTAGGCCCAAAATCTGGAAATTCCAGATTTGAGTCCTAAGCTCAAAATCAAGTTTAAAAGCCAAATTTTTGATCCTCTTGGGCTAAAAACCTGGAAAAACACTTGTAAACACATAACATTATGTATTTCAAAGATCAATTTGGTAAATCAAAGCCCAAGGGTGTTTAATTCAAACTCAATTTCAAACCAATTTTCATGAACATGAAGAACATGAAAACATGCATGAATTTAAATCATTTTACATCTTCAAAACATGCTCTAATGAGCTCATTTTTCAAGAACAAGTTGAAAACATGGACATAAGCTTAATTATGAACATGCATGTGACAATTTGCCATGAAATCAACTCAAAATTCATCAATACACACATGAATGCATGAATTCTAACATGATCCAACATGTATGAATTAAAACATGACTTAGCTCTACAATAGACATGAATCATGCAAGAATTAACTTAAATACACAATAAAGAAGGTGAATCTCCTTACCTAAGTCTTGTATTCAAGGTTTAGGAGCTCAATTGGCAACTACACTTCAATTTCCTTCAAGTTCCCAAAACAATGCACAAGGTTGAAGCCAAAATCTCCCTCAATTCTCTCCCTCTCTCTCTATAGTCGGTTGTAGGCAACAAATGGCTGATGAAATGTGCTTTGGTGATCAAGTGTAAGGCTCAAAAGTATGTGTAAGATAATGGGCCACTAAGTGGCAAAATTGTAATTAATGCAACTCATGTAATTGGCTTATTTTAATCTAATTTACTCGTCCTAAATCACATTTCAGACAAGTACACCATAAAATTACATAAATTCTCATGATTATAACTCACTAATCAATTTCTGGTTCGGCCGCCGATAAGGCCTTCAATTTACAGTTCAAACATACAAATACAAACAGATAATTAAATAGTCAAACAGATAGAATGCAAAATAACACACATATACTCAGTCAATTCAGTTCCAGTTTCCAGTCAGTCAATTCAGTAATTCAATCAGTTCATTTACTTTCCATAATTGGTCTTAATTTAGCAGTAATCGGTATTAATCAGTGATCAGTAACGAGGGTTATTACAGTCACACTGTCTCACCATACACGGTACATGTTTTCGTTCCTCCCAACACGTACACGTCACGTTTAACAGACAGTATATATGCACACACTCCCCTCAAACAATAACTTAGCAGCCTACATGCTCGACAATGCACTCCTCAAACTATCAACCAATGTTGTGAAACTCGGACCGGACCGGCCGGTTGAACCGGTTAGACCGGGCCTTGTTTTGATCCGGTCAACCCCCTAGAACCGGAGTAGGTGTAAAACCAGCCTAGAAATGGAAAACCGGGAGAACCGGCGGTCGAACCGAGAAAACTGGTAACCCGGACCGAGTCTGGTGGGTTGGACCAGTGATTTTTCTTTTTTATTTTATTTTCTTTCTTTCTTTCTTTCTTTCTTTCTTTCTTATATATATATATATATATATATATTATAAATATATTTTAAAATTTTGATTAAAAATTCTTACTTTAAGAGTTTTCTCTCATAAGGAAGAGTCTCATTGAAAGTTTGAGAAGATTATGAAAGTCTATTCCTATTTATAGGAAAATATTTTTCAAAAAGAACCTACAAAATTCTATGTAGGATTCAATCAAATTATTTGAAACATATTGATTGGAGGGAGAGTTGAAAATTTCATTTCCCTCCAAAATTAAACCTAACATTCAATCAATTTGTTTAGAGGAATGTTTAAAAAATTTAATTTCTTTAAAACAAGTGACTTTTTTTATCAATTATGACTTTATTAAATTATTAATAAATATTATACAACAATTTTTATTTTTATTTGAGTATTTATATATTTTTATTTATTTATAATTTTTAATTATATTTTTTAATTATATAATATTAATTATGATGTCACGGTTCGACTGTTTTGACCCAACGGTTGAACCGGTGACCTGTCCACCTGGTCCCTTTTCCGGTTCGCTCACCGGTCCGATTTTCAAAACATTGCTATCAACGACCACATTCCGAAGCCACCCTAACTACACGACGCACGCCACATACTTCACAATCCATGTTACCCCAAACGTAAACAAAACACAAAAACACTATGACAACCACTAGGCCACGCATGCTTACACTCCACACTTTAACACCTCACACAATCCATGCCTCACGCACGTTCCACTGAATCAATCACTATCCATACCACAAAACACAATCCCCATAAACAATCCCGCCAATTGCTAACACAACACAACAACACAACGCAAAAAACAAAAAAATCCCACACATACTTACACTTAACATTTTCCCAACTTCTGTACCACTGCCATACACACGTCCTATAAAAACCACATCAACGTACCCCACACTAACCCAACAACCAAACACGAACCACGCTTACCACGCACAAATCACCCTCCCACACCCCGCCCAAACAAAACAAACTAGTCCTCCCAAACAATTCAACATGCACACAACCAAAACACACACTTATTGTTGTCCCGCCAAAAAAATGCATCCATAAACTCACAGCAACTGTTGTACAATGTCACATTCAACTGTAAATAAAAGGTGACCCCAACTTACAAAAAATTTCAAAATACACATCAACATGCTTTCCATGTTCCAATCACAGAATGAACCACATTAACTGTTAACACAAAGAAGATGAATCAAAAAAAAATGCACCACATTAACTGTTACCATTACCCACGTTACCAGAACATTAAACACATCACAAACAAAACTACGACTACCTCTAAGCCACGCATACTCACACTCCACCCTTTTCCAGCTCACATTATTCATGCCGTACGCACGTTCATGTGACTCCATGCACTATCCGGACCACGAAACATATTTCCCATGCACGTTACCACAAAATGATGACACCACACAATAACACTATGCAAACAACTACCCCACGCATAATTACACTCTATATTCGTCTAGCACAAAAAACCCATGCCATACACACATCCTACAAAAAAACACATCAACCTACCCTATCCTAACCCAACAACCATACACGAACCACGCTTACCCTGCACACATCACACCCTATACCCCCTCTCATATACAAAATAAATAAATAAATAAATAAATAAATAATCCCTCCTAACAATTCACCATGAACACAAACAAAACACAAACTAACTGTTGTCCGGCAAACACACCGCATCCATAAACTTAACGCCACAAACCAGCGATGCCAAAATTCATGTGCAAATAAACAGTTTCCCAAAGTTACAAAAAAAAAAATTCAAACGACAAACCAACATGTTTTCCATGTTCCAAACAAAAAATGAACCACATTAACTGTACGCGCACAAATTTCATTACACTACCCCCAAAAAATACAAAAATACTGTAGTCTTCCACATCATACCAATGTCTGCCCCATATTGCTGGCTACCCCTCTCAGCAGATCCCCAATCAACTGCTTCACCATGTTAGCCTGGAGAACACTACAGTTGCCTCCTTGCAAAGACCGCGTAACATCCACATGGTGCACATACTGTCTCGTGATTGCGCATACTATAATCGCACAGTCTAGCCTGCAAAACCAAACATGTAATTAAAAAAAACAATTATGAAATGATATGGATCCTATTTGTGACACTATTTAGGCAAACTAAATTCTTCGTCACTTACGATTTTGCCCATTTCTATGGGCATTCCACGACTGACTCCACTGGCGTATCCACTTCCTGTGTGCCAATTACGTCGAACACTCCACGAGACGCTAGCGACTCCCGTTGCACTTCGACAAAAACTCTTTTCTGCACAAACACCAAACAGAACAGACTCATATTAACCCTCATGCGATTGGGGGAAAACCTAACATATGTTTACGACACCACTTCGCAAACTTACCAATGTCACCACTTCATTGGTATGTGCACCCCCTCCACCATTCCTATTACGCATTGAGTTGTAATGTTTCTAACTACCATCCTTCATGTCGTGCACAACAAGAGTCCGGTGCGATTGGTGACATATGGGAAAATGAAAGTAACGCACGTCTTCTGCGACAGACAGGTTACTTATCACGTATTTCGCCCTGGCCACCTTGTTTTCATTCTTCATTATGTCCCGTTTTACCCAAACCATCAACAATACAAAATGATACAATGTAAGAAATAAACACATAAACTCATGCACACGTAAAACACTCACCAAACATATACTGTTGAAGAAGTACGATTCATCCGGGAATTTGCTCTCTGTATTCAACTTCTCTTGCTCATCTGTAAGTACCTCGGCGTAAGCATCTATCACCTGCAAAAGATAATTACAAACTATGACCAATTACACCCACATTGGGAAAAAACATATGCCACCGAACTCTCATTCACCACTGTTGTCGTATCCAATTACTACACATCGTTACCACAACTTACATTCCCTCTCACAGCCCCCTGCCGCACAATAGATCTGACATCGGAAAAATAAACAGCATTACCATCCAACCGCCCAACCCACATCACCGCCCTACACATAGGTTCAATAACAACAAATTCATATAAAACAATACACGTCAAACAGAGTACGTCACATATTTACTGACAAATAACAACAAACAACACATTTGCTCACCCATCACCGTATCTGTCATATGCTGTGCGTATGATACCTTTCTCCCACTCAGACATCATCTTCCACACAGTGTTACGGTTGGTTATTCCAAACCCTGAATAATTCTTAGCCACATCACCCACCTCTTCAATGTCAACAACATCATCACACTCACCACGATCCAACCCACACCCAACATTACCTTCTCGCGAGCTTCCTCCTTTGTCGCCCAATTTTCGCTGCCACAAACGTACCTCCAGATATTCAAATTCTGGTAATTTCAGATTTTTCCTAACCTTCCCTTTTATGTTACGCATGAACAAATTCATACCATCATCCAACGGACCACCTTCCCCCATTATAGGACTAATGACAACCACTTCATGCTCCCCGATTTGACCCATATTCGCATGTACTTCCGTTAACCCACCACGATAGATACCAGGAACTATGCCATTGGCGACGCATCTAACACAACATCGCTACGGAACAACGTACCACCACTTCTCACTCCAGTTTGACCTCCCACATCGTCCTTCATTGGAATTTCACCAACAGCATCACCACTGAACCCACTGTAACGTTGCGTTACATTGTGAACGGCCTGATCTGCAAGTTGCTCTTCCAAACACGTTACAGTCTTTTTTAATTTCGCATTCTCCGCTGACAGTTTTTTAATTTTTTCGTCTTTAACTTTGAAAATGCTTTCGAACCCTTCAACCAGATTCACTGTCTGTATCTCATTCTTCTGTTTCAACATTGCAACCTCATCCCTCAATGTCACCACCATTTTCCCTGTCTCATCCCCACCCTCACCGTCAACCACAGATTTTGTCCTACTACGGACACAACCCCCCATTCCGCCTACTTCCCCTACGTCTGCCCTCGATGTTTCCAATTTCATTGTTGGACATGCGTCCACGTCATCCACTGACTTCCTAACCAACCTACCCACTCCATTAACATTGCCGGTGGTCTGCCTACCACCATCTACATCAGTCCAGCATCCAGTACCATCAACATTAGCGTCATGACACAGTTCACGCAACGCACCTTCCACTGCACCCGTGTTGTCATTAACCACATCAACATCTACACCCGACCATATACAGCCCATTAAGATGGCATGTTCGTGCTCCGCAATCACCAACTTAGCCGATAATACCTACACGCACCAAACCAGTAAGATGTGGGCCGCACTCTAACTCAGATACAGTAAACTAACATTCTCATAAAAAAAACACCACACATTAAAAAAAACCAAACATTACCTCAAACTTTACTTTCACTAACAGTTTCACCCCTCGTACACTTGATATTAATTCACCGACATTCCACTTCAAGAATCTGGGAAACATATGCACCGATTTTGTTTTAACTATGGTTGTGTGCTCGCATAACCAGAACTGGGGAAAACAATACAAAACATGTTACATGTAATAAACATGTCAAAAAATACCAAACCAGGAAAAAATAACTACCAAATTTAAAGCAATTACACCAATAGTTATTTCAAACAACACTTATGTAACAACCCTGACCCGTGATTAACGTTAATTCATGCTTAATATGCCTAATAAGTTCTTGAGTTCAAATTCTGAATTAATTACATGTGTGCTGCATTATTTATGATTATATCTGTTTAACGTAGAAAGATCTGTTTGTGTCTTCATTTCGATTTGTGAATTAAAGGCCTTATTAGCATCCGATTCAGAAATTGACTTGACTTATGTGCTGGTTGGAATTTTTAGAATTTTATATTATGTTTAATTAAAATTCGATTCGGAACGATTGAATTAGTTTAATTTGATGCCCACTTATTTAGCCTTATTTACTTATCATTATGTAAGCCTATATAAGGCTTTTTATGTGCCTTCACTCTTGTTTTTCTACATTTCATCACATTTTGAGCTCACTCACACACACCAACGTGAGAAAGAGTAAGAGGGAGGTAGACTTGAGTTCAACCAAAAGGGACTTGCTAGAGAATTGAAGAGAACTAAGGAAGATTAGTTTGATCACTCAAAAATTGGTCTACTTGAAACTCAATTGAGAAGTTTAGGTGAGAACTCAAGCTTTTGATAGTATAATTAAGTTAACCAACTCATGAATTCAAAAGAAATCCTATTGGGAAGCAAGAATTAAGCTTAGATAGTTGACTTTGAGAGTGTATCATGCATGCTTGCATGCATAGTTTTCATAATTTGGTAAATTGATTTTCAAAAATCTCCACATGCATGTCTATACTTGGGTTTTGTTCAAGGAACTCAACATGTTTTTGACCCAAACATCTCATTTGCTCATGATTTGAAAACTTGAAGCTCAATCACTCCATGCATGTCATATTCATGTCATGTTTTCATAAGTCAAGTTTGAATTTGCTCAATTGTCAAGCTTATGGGCCTTGATTTCATGAAATGATCTTTAATTCTCAATATTTTTCAAGTCTAGACAAGTTTCCTCAAGTTTTTGGCCCAAAATGATGAGTTTTGAGGTGTTGCGAACCTGGAAAACCCAGAATTTGCACCCTCCGCTCGAGCAACAGAGTCTGCACTCAAGCGGCCGCATTTGTTTTTTCATTTCCGCTCAAGCGACCAAAAGTTCGCTCAAGTGTAAAATACATGCTCCCAGAAGTTTCAAGTTTTTGCAGACCGCTCAAGTGGCAAGAGTTGCACTCTAGCGGGGACATGAGCCTCACGCTCGAGCGGCCATCGAGCATCCGTCGAGCGTGAAAATCACATAACTAGTACTTTTTCAAAATTTACAGAGCGCTCGAGCGTGGGAAGTTGCGCTTGAACGTCCTCTCACTTATTGCATGTCCGCTCGAACGGGGAAAGCTATGCTCGAGCGGGGACCCTATTTTTAGACAATTTGACCAAGTGTTTTTATATGCATTTTTGCATCCTCATTCCATCCTAGGCATTCCTAGGCTATGATTGAGACACCATAATGAGGATAAAGGCTAGAAACACACTAAGAACAATGGAATAAGTTATGTACACTCCAAGCGTGTGTTTCAATGTATGTATTTGTTATGTTATGTAGGTCACGCGCTGCAAGACATCTGACTTGCTTATTCTGTCTGTTTACCTTGGAGCCTCTGTTATCAGTGAGTAATAACTTTGTAAGGCTATGTTCAATTTATAAGTTTTTTCTGAATGATATAAGATGACCTGTTTTTCTAAAATATTATTTTTTGTATGAATGAATGGTTGTCCAATGTTTCTGAAATGTATTCGTGGCGTTCTTAGCTTCGAATGACATCTGTTATCTGTTGTGTTACGTCCCAATTATGGGTCAACTGTACGTCTCATGAGCCAACTGTTATGGATCCTTATGTATATGTCCCATTTATGGGCCAACTGTACGTCTCATGAGCCAACTGTATCGTCTCCGTGCACGTGAGTCAACTGTATGTCTTTATGGCCGTCCCTTTATGGATCAACTATTTCTGCTAGTGCTAATGAATGTGCCACGTATGGTTAACTGCAAGTTTTAATTATGAATACAACTATGAAACTGTATCTGTTATGTACTATGATTTCTGACGACTATTGAATTCTGTTTTCTGTAACTGTTATGGACAACATTCATTAAACCTCTTTACTCTGTTATTATTCACTGGGCTCCAGCTCACTATTTATATTATGCATGTAGGTGAGCAGGCACGTGACCAGACCCAAAGATGACGGCCTATGTTTCTGTTTTGTCAGCCAACTACCGTGCCTCATGAGGAGGTTCCTTTTGAGAGGATTATTGTCAAGGCTTTAGTTGAGCTTGTTTTGTATATCTGTACTTGGACTAAGTACCCTTTGACCCTATCTGTGTGATTGAGTGACGTAAGACTAATGTATTTTTGACATCACATCTGTATATATATAAGTTTGTTTTGAAAATTTCTGCAGCCCCTATCTTATGTTATTCCGTTCAGAGGCCTTTGGTAATCCCAAGATTACTGGTCGGTTACGACACTAAACCCATAGGAGCGGGTTTGGGTCGTGACAAGCAAGGCGACCACACATCCAGTCACTTTCTCCGGCGTCCTGTGGAAATCCCTAACAGAACACATCAGTGAGCTACGTATCACTCCACACCAATCGTACAACTTCATTGTTTTCAAATTTTCAACATACCGGATAAATGTCCAACTAATTGCCTCTCCGGAGTTCACAAAAAACAACTTCCCAGAAACATACAGGCATAACAATTTTGCCGTGTCCTCATGATCGCGTGGGGTGTCTCCCGCTGATGCATCAGTCAACATATCCCTGACAAATTTTGCAGTAATTCGACTCATTCCTCCACACCTACGCTGCGCAAAATTCAACGGCGGCGTCGGTCTCGGCGTCAAATCGAGGAAAACATCCCCACATTGCAATCCAAATAACAACTTGATGTCCTCATCTGTTAGATCAACATTCTGGCCACCAATAACAAACTTCCCATGCCGTATGTTGTACGCTTTTATAATGCTGACCACCAAATCATCTCCCTTTCTGAATTCCGTGTGATCAAGTTGATTTATCAATATCGCTTCATACATTAGCCAGAAGGGGGTTTTCCTCAAATGCACGAGGTGCACGTCTCGAAGCTTCACCGTGTACAATAATTTAATAATACCCGAGATGTTTGACTGGAAATTTAGACGTGTCTTCGGACGTCTACGTGAACCCCCTGAACAGTCACCACCTTCTTTCTGATTGAACAACACACGCCCTGGCATCTTTATGCGCTTTCCTGCATCTACGTCAACGTCAACTCTAACGCTTCTTGCCGTTGGCATTCACATGAACGCGTCCATGGGCTAACGCCACTTCCATGCCCTGCAAAATGGATCAACAACGTCACAAACACATAATACACATAAAAAAAATTACAAAACAGCAAGACCTCCAACCAATCCACACCACCCTAGCATAATTACAAGGAAAGCAAAGTTTAGTGTATGCATGCATATGGATTTTATCATTTTCCCTTACTGTAACAAATGTGGAATGAAAAGTACACTCCAAACAAAACAATACAACCAACCAGGGGTGGATGTCCAACTTGGACTAACAACTCACCCACCCATTCCACATCATGGCTCCCACTACATATCATTGCCAAAAAAAAGAAACTCCCCAAACTCAAACACCTCACATAACCGCACCCACAACGTTCCCAAAAAAAAAGACACGTACGCAACCCCAAACATATGCATCCACATGAAACGACGTGTCCCACGTTAAGAACCACAATACGTTAGCATTTCACTCGTCCCATGAAACACAAATCACACACATAAAAAAAAAAAAAAACCCACCCCACAACAAACACCACAGATCTAGTCCTGCAAAACTGCCCAGCCAACCAACGTACCCAATTACATACTTGTACGCCACCTAACATAACTTGTCCTATGTGCCCACGATTCGTGCATGTCACACCAGACCCCATTTCACTAACAAGTAGTACCAACCTAATAAACCACATTACTGAACTTTGCAACCCGTGGACGTATCTAATATTGGGCCTACAAAATGTGACATCGTACCCACATACCCTTACTGTCCACAAACCCCAACCCACTAAAAATGAAACACCCCACATTCACCGTACACTACTACCCCACACGACAAGGTCCACACAAATGAGACAACACCACCAGCCTAACAGCATCCGCAACAAAATTGTCCACCCATACCATCGTGTCTCACATTAATATAATTCTTTAAGGCCATAAGGGCAACAACAACAACGTATTCAACAACAAATTACCAAAACCACCATGATGTCGGAATCAGATATTAACCAAACAACAAAAGCACAAATTTACAAATTAAACGTGGCAAACAATTTCACAGACCATTACTAACACTATTAAAAAAAAAAATCTACATAACATATGATACAGTAGTGAACAACAATATCTCTCACTCCAACTTACTTTTCGCAGACATTGACGGAACGGAAGAAGACGTCCAAGGTTCCCTCCGAAATAGATCGACCACCCACGTAGCCACGCCCACACTAGGGTTTATTGAACAACAAAATACAACCCTAACCCCACCACCACCCACACAAATTTGACCTACAAATCAATTCGTATACAATCCTTGAAATCATGTTGGTGGGATTCGGCAAGACGTATTTGAATTTCAAAATCTACAGCAATGGCAATCGCGAAACAAGGAAGGGTTTCTGTTGAAAATCACCAATTCGATTACTTTCCATTTGGGGATTATCCCTATTTTGTAGATAGGGTCGGTTTGTCGTAAACGGGCTGAAAATCCAAAACGGTTCACTACGACTGCTTGTTCGTGTTCACGTCACGCGCGACTCACAACATCCCACTATGCGCATCCCACAAAACTACAAAACTCCAGAATGGTACTAGTGCGCTTTTTCAGATCAACTTGGAACCCACACACCCATTCACTCTACCCACACAACCAATAGCAATACGAGTGGCAAACAAGTTAACAACCAATTTAAGAGACTATTTCGTCACTAAGAAAACATTTAGGACCATACAGATTACAAGTTTACAAAATGGGATTTACCGGTCAATTCTCCTTTTTTTAATAACCTTTTAATTTTTAAATTTTTTTGATAGGTTGCCAAACGAAAGCTGGAAGGACTTGTAAATTTAATTGTCGTTTAGCAATAATTTTTTTGCCTAAATAAATACGAAAGACAAAATAGGTTAAATAAGTTAATAAAATAAAATGTCATATTTAAACTATAATTATCTTATTTTTTCTCTCATAGTAATCACATCCAAATAAAAAAATAAATAAAAATTTCTTTTAAACAGAACTAATTTAACTAGATTAAATTAATAAAAAAAATAAGCTAAATTAATTCTTCCAAACGAATGCTCAACTCAGGGCTCCGAAAACAACATCAGCAAAACCCAAAACAATCAAACTTAAGTGTCTGTATGAGAATAATGGAAAAGAAGATATGAGTGATCAAAAAGCAACCCCAGAAGACAAGGCAATTAACAGTGCAGCTGATTGACCTTTGTGGTTGGTGGGCTGTCTGATTCATCATGCTTTATATCATTCATGTCCAAAAAGTTTGGCTTACCATTTTGTCTAAGGTTTTTATATCGTGAGAATTCTCTCAATTTCAAGTTTTATTATATATAAAAGATAAATTAATTTTTTTTCATCAATTACAATTTAAAATATGATAAAAGTACTATTAATTAAATTTTTATTAGCCTCCTCTTTCACCACCTCACATTATTACAATTAGTGTTACAATTAGTATCAGTCACTATTGATCATCATTTGTCGGTATCAACCATCTATTAACTGTAATTTTTGGTGACGATAATTTTATGGTGACCACCAATAGTTGTCGGTGACTGACTATCCAACAATTATTTTTAGGGAAGAATTTATGATAATCATTTTCTTAAAACTCTTCGCACCCTTCTCCAATGACTATCTCTTCCAACAATTTAATGCAGCCACAACCTTCGTAAACTCTCCCTATCATCGCACTATTTTAGTGACAGATTTATATTTAAAAAGTCAACAAGATTTTATTATTTGACACACATTTGTACCACTAAATTTGAGATTTTTAACACTCAAATTTAAAATTATTGTCCTTCAATTTTAAATTTTATTTTCTATGTAGACTAAAATTTTATTCTTCAAAACAATGAACAAAGAAAAATTCATGTACACAATCATGTAGAAATTATCTTTTAAGTTTACATTAAAACAAATAGAATACTTAAAACGAAATAAATATATATATATGCTTTTGTTAACATATGTCCTAAAGACACATGTTAAGGAATTATTAAATTAGTATAATTACCTCCACTTGCATAGAGGAAAATTATTCAATAATCTCGAAAGATCATGTGGTCATACTCTAAACTAATCACCAATTACTTAGCCTCATGTTATTCCTCATTCCTAACATAAATCGTGAGCTCCTACCTCTCTCTACCAATCAAAACCTTATGGAGCACCACATGTCCATACTCCGGAAATACTGAATAGTTACCCTTGTATAGGAAGTTGTGAAAACTTAAATGCGGTCTAAATTAAATAGTTATTTTTTATAATAAGACCAAAACACCCTTATTGTTTTTCTTTTTCAATTTTTTTTTTGGTATATAAATAATTTATAAAAGTCTGAAAACATTTTTTTCTTTGTATTTATTTTTATTAAATTAATTTTTAAAATTTCAAAATAAATTTTAAAAATTCAACCAAACAAAAATAATTTTCAAGTCTTTCTAATTTGGATTAACTTGGTAGAAAAATAATGAAAGATACAATACATAAAATTAAAAATAAAAGAGACGATAAATGGTAAATAATTGAATAATCATAAAAGCTTATTGGGCTTTCACCTGACAATTTTAGTTTTTTTTTTTAAATTTTATTTAATTAATTATTTTTTTAACATTACATTGTAATAGTTAAAAGCTTACCATCAATTTCATATCCCAAGAATAGGGTATTTTTGTCCACAATATCAAATTTATTAACTTTTTAAAAAGAGTGCTGCTATTAGCACCTCATAAATTATTTTGGACTCCTTAATTTTTAACATTTTTTTTATTACAATAATAATCTCAAATAAAATTATTAAAAAGGACATCATTAATTTTGGAACACTCTATCTCACAATTAAATTTATACACCTACTACATCATAAATTAAGGTTTATGAGAGCACTCACCTCCATTACCACCCATCCATCTTTTCTAAATCCTACCTTCAAAACCTACCCACCCTCAGCGGTAATAGTGGCAACCATTTGACTACCTACACTTCTTCGACAATGACAATAAATGAAAGTTTTTCTAGTAACCACAACTCCATAAGACGAGAGGAGTATAACAATAAAACCTTAGAAGAGGTTCGTAGCTTTGATGTTGTTCTTAGTTTAGAAAAGATTGACCTTATAAGGGTAAGTTTCTCGAAAAAAATGACAAAAATAGTAAAATATGTTCGTCATTTTTTCGGGACTGAACTCTCGAACATATGACCGAAATTCGAGAACATAGGCCCGAACATTGTTTATTTGTTCGGGAACCAATAACCGAACCTTTATTGTTTGTTCGAGAATGTAGGTCCGAACATGAAAATTTCTTAACACATTGAACGGTCAAAACTGTTAACGCTTGCAGAAGTTTTCATTTTTTCAAGTTCGGGAATACAGGCCTGAACATTACTTATTTGTTCGAGAAGGCATTCCCAAACAAATAAGTAATGTTCGGGAATGCAGGTTCGAACTTAAAAATTTCTTAACACATTAAATGGTCAAAATTTTTAACACTTGTATAAGTTATCGGAAATCATCCAAATCTATTATCAGGTTCAAAAGTTATTCCTTCATCGTGTAGCTTTGATAATATTGCTACGTAGTTCTCTGCTGAACTCTCAATTTTTATAATATCTACTAACAAAACCAACCAAACTAATTAATATAATTTTTTTTCCTACAAGAGAAGAAATTATTATGAAAAAACTAAGAAATTATGTACATATATATATATAGAGAGAGAGAGAGAGAAAGAGAGAGAGAGAGAGAGAATATCAACTGTAACAATGGTGGATGAAGCAACAGAGACAATAATCACATTCACTTTTCTTCTTCTTGTTGGGTTTTGTTAAGATTTTTTGGAAGATGGGTTTTTTTGGGATGTGAGGGGTGTACATTCAATAAGTAAAATGTTTTCACAAGCATAATTTTAGTATTATGTGGAGAGGAAGAAATTTTGAGGGTTTCAAAATTTATAAGTGGGAGTCCAAAAAAATGGGGGATCCAAAATAATTCATGGGGTGTCAATAGTACCACTCATTTGAAAAACATTAAATTTATGTATTCTTTCTTTCAACATTCCCCATACTAGTGGAAGTAGGTAAAGTTAATTATTGTTTTCTTAACATGAGCCCTCAGGGCACATGTTAAACAAGATCCTAACAAGATCATATATATATATATATATATATCAAAATTTCCTCATAATAAAATCTTAATGCACGTGAAAAATTCAATACACAATATTATTATCAAAATATCTTTTGCGATAAATTTAATATTTTAAACTTAAAATGATATAGCTCTTTATCTAGGAGTTGGTTTTTAGTAAAATTAGTCTTTTGTAGAATCCTCTCATCAAGATCTATCAAATAAGATTTAGATTGGCTATGAAATTCTTTTTTTTTTTTAAAAAAAAAAAAAAAAACCTCATAATTGACATAAAATTTTATTGTGAACTAATTTTACTGTGATTTACAATAAAAAAAATTTCTGGGAACAAGAGTAAAATTTTATTGTTGATATTAGTTTCAATAGGAAAAAAAAATTATGATTTTTTTTTATAAAGAATTTCATAGCCAACATGAATATTGTTTAATTAGATCTTAGCGAGAGGATTTTAAAACTATTAATTTTATTAAAAACCAATATATATTAGAAATTATATCATTTTAAAATTTGAAATATAAAAGTAGTTACTAAAAGTAAAAATTGCTTATAAAAATGAAAACAAATTTGTTTGTCGTTGATGAAAGAGGCGTCTCTTCTTAAGGAAACTTACAAATTAAAAAAATTTGGACTACCCTTTTCACTTTAAAGGGGACCAGTGAGACACTTTTGACAAAATATTCCATATATAAAGAGGGAGAATTCTATAATACACATCACATACCATATGCACTATTAGTTACGACATTTTCTTCTTTAGTTATAACATTATTTTGAGATATTTGGTTATGCCTCAGGTAGTATTTGATTATGACCTCTTTTTTTTTAGTTATAACTCAAAAAATATGAAATTATACTATTTTCTTTTTTAGTTATAAGGTGCATATGATACATATCATTTGAGAGGTATGTATCATAGTCTTTCCCTATAAAGAGAGATTGAGCATAGATATGAGGTCGTTGATTTCAAATCTAAGATCTTTAGTTTTTAATTTGTTTGAACCAGAATAAAATTTTACTGTTTCAAATTTATGCCAAAATCGAAGTAAAATTTTATTATCTGAAATATTAAATAATTTTCCATGCATTCTATCACATGAAAGTTGATTTTAAGTTAATGTTTACAGAAGGTATCAAAATTGAAAAAAAAAAGAAAAAAGAAAAAAAGAGAGAGCATCGTGCGTGTATGAGAAATAGAAATCTGATATTTTGAGACAAATGAGAGAGAATATTTATAGGCAAAATGTCCAAAATATGTCTAACCAGTTATTTTCACAATAAAAAATATAAAATAAAATATTTTAAGCATTAAATTTTTTTGACATGAACTTTTCACAGGATGTAACTTATTTGAAAGATGTATAGACCTCAACTAAATTACTTAAAATCTTACACACCATATGTGTGAGTCCCATTGGTGTGGAAAATTTCTAGTAATTCTATATGAATAAATAACATTCCTCATCTAATTCTGGATCCTACAAGTCCTCTAAAAAAACAAAAATCTAATACTTGATCCTTTGTATGAATACACAACATTCATTATCTAATACTAGATCCTACCAGTACTATAAAAAAAATAAGAAAATAAAAATCTAATACTCCCTTTGCACGAATACGTAGCATTCATCATCTAGCACTGGATCCTACAAGCCCAAAAAAAAACGAAAACAAAAATCTAATATTAGATCATACAAGTATAACAAAAACCAAAAACAACACTACTCTAAATTAAAACGAAAACTTTATTCATTTCTAGTTAAGCTTGAGGGGATGAAATGGTGTGGTGGTTAGGTCGGGTATTGAAACATTCCAAACCCAAAGACAGAACAAGAAGCAGAAGATGGGACCTTTTTTGGGACCTTTTTTGGTTTGTAGAATGGAAAGCCCTTTGTAGTTTGATCAGTTAGGGTGAGCATGGTTTGAATTGATTCAGTTTGAGATAAAATTAGAATTATTGTCTACAGTTTCATAAAAATTAGAACCAAACCAATTCATTTAAATCATGAAATCAATTCGAAACCAATCCATTTAAGCACGGTTCGGCTCAATTTGGAATTACAGTTTCACATAATTTGTTCATACAGAAAAATCATACTATAACATTTTCATTCCAATATCAATCTGCTCATAATTTTTCAAAGAATTATGTTAAGGACCCCAAATAATTTGATAGATTGGAGCCTATAGCATTATTCTTTTTCGAAACATAAGCATGCATATTATTCCACTTTTAACTTCAACAAACATAATATCTAGTAAATAAATATGTTGTTCAATATGTAGCAAGTATAAAACTCTTATCAAATAAATAATTTGTCAGTGACAACAATAATTATAACAGGGTAGGATTATGTATATGGTTTAAGTTATGTACAGTCTGGATTAGTTCCAATCCGGAACCGTGAACTCCAATCCAAAACTGATCCAAGGAAAACGAATTCTCAATTTTTCAATGTAGAACCAAATCATGGATTCAAAAAAATCAATCCAAAGCTATTGGATTATACTGGATTAGTTTGAATCGCAAATTTTTCAGATTCCTTGATCAGCTCTATGATCAGTGCAAGGCCATAGCCAAAAAACTATAGAGGAAAATCTGATTTTTGTCAACAGCCCACTCGTTGC
>JAPPVO010003081.1:0-35009 GCA_030407325.1 Camellia japonica
CACCTTTATATTTTTTTTGTTTTTTTTGTTGCTTTGCTTTGCTTTGTTTAATGGCTGTAGTACACATTTATGATTTTTTTTTTTTTTTAAAAATTTATAATGAAAAATTATATTCTAATAGAATAGAGAAAAAATATAGAGTTTGCTAATAAAACAGAGAAAGAATAGAGAGTCTGTTGGGAGAAGTAGATGAAAAAGTGATTCCTAAAATAGGGAATGAATTTTTTAATAATATTTTAGGGTAAAATATAAGTAATCTGATAGGAATGCTCTAAGTCTATACTTGCCAACACTAGTACAATGAAGAAATTCATGAAATATCCTGGTGATGGAAAATTTGAAAATAAAAACATTTTTATTTATCAAAAAATTTAAATTAAAAAAAAAAAAAAATTTCAAATGTTCGTTGATTCAGGTCTTATCATTCAGATAATTTTTATGGTCATCATCTTAATATGCTATTGGAAAGTTAAAATATACCTCTTTTTGTTTAAATTAATTTTTTATATATATATATTTACCTCTAGGAAAGCTGAACGCTCCATTTTCCCATCCTCAGCGAAGAATGGTAGCAATGATACTTTATCATTAAAATACCATACGGGTTGTTGATTATTTTTCACAGCAACCTGCAGAAGCATGTTTGGAGGTCCAGGAGCTATGTTCTGGAATAAAACCATTGGCAGAAGAGTTGTTGCTGACATTCCAGGTTGCAATAGCGGGACCTGATTAGCAATAAGAAATTACTCTAATGCTCAACCTTAGAAAAGATTTGTTTCATGACCATGGAACTAACAACTACCTGTAGTGGTCCG
Organism: Camellia japonica; assembly: GCA_030407325.1. Classification (NCBI taxonomy): domain Eukaryota; kingdom Viridiplantae; phylum Streptophyta; class Magnoliopsida; order Ericales; family Theaceae; genus Camellia; species Camellia japonica. The sequence continues at coordinate 816 of JAPPVO010003081.1, forward strand.
GCAGCAGCAAGACCGAACGTGTTCTTGTTGAACTGGATCATAAACCCATCAAGGGGAATCTGAGTGTTGTTCTCAAACATAATGCTGTAAAATATTTGGCCATCTCTTCGTACCAACTGTGCACTGATTTGTAAACCTTGACCAGTTGACGCTGGTAATACAACAGGCAAAGGAGGGCTGCAATTGAAATTGGAACTCTATGTCAGTACATTCATAGGAACAAAAATCGTATCAATTGTTGACTAACACATTTTACTAATTTCTTGAATGTAAAAAATCTCATGAATTGAAAATTTAGTCATCATTAGCATTTAGGTAAAACTCCCATAACAGCCAAAACTCTTCAATAATTTGAACAATCTATGAAGCATAGATACGGATATAGAAAACGGATACGGCAATACGACGAAAACTTAAAAAATAGGATGAGGGGACGGCTAGGATGTGTAAAATATATATTTTTTATATTATACATGAACTGAAAGAGTAGTAGGAAACCATTTTTTAGGAATTAGATATTAATTTAAGAGTCAATAGTCAGTTTAATCCTTTTTTTAGCTATTAGGAAGTATCGGGTGTGTATCCGCAAGTATCCAAGAAGCATCGATATCCAATACAAGTATGATACGGATACAACTCCCTTTTTGAAGTATTTGTGCTTCATAGCTAACATTTCAGCAATGAATCTCAGACACGTACTGTAAATAAATCCAGACGCCTAATTATTTCATATTAAACAACCTATTATACCGATATTCCACCGTACTTACCCAGCAGGTAGGGCGGGTTGATCAACGGGAACAATAGCATTATTACTATTGTCATTATTGTCAAGGCCCATCAAATCACCAAGTAAATCTGGCACAGGAGCAGGGGCTGGTTGTTGCCTTGCCACAGCTTGTGAAGTGCTACTTGAAGTAGCTGGTGGTGATGCAGCACTGTCCAATGCATGAGCAGGTGATTCAGAATTCCCCATTTCACTCCCATCAGGGAAGTCTTCTTCTTCAGTTCTCTGGGTAGTCTTCACACGGGTTACAAATGCATCTGGGGGCTTGTGATACACAGAGGACAAAGTAGCAATATTGGCAAGAAGCTCATCAAGAAGAGAAGGATCGAGTAGGTTTGAATCGTCACTGATCACAGGCTTCTCAGCTAACACAACATCCTTAGCTGCCTGGGAGAGGGAAAAGAAAAAGCAGGTTTGTTATGAATATATAATGGCTTATGGTTCTAAGGTTTGAGAATATTAACACAGATAGTTCAGAAAGCCATAAAAAGTCAAGCTGCCAAACTATGTAACACAACCCTCCTCTTTCCTCCAATCTGGAAGTGGCCTTGTCCAGAGAGAGAACCTTTAAAATGGCAAAAGCAGAAATTGAAATGGGATCATCTAGCTCAAACATAGAGCTAGTACAGAAATATTAAGGTTTTGCTCATCTTTCACATGGATAAACTTAGAAGCTGTGACAAGAATAACATTGTACAACGACTCCAATAGCAACTCTTGCGGCAACAAAAACCATTAAATATAATTTCATGAAAAAAGGAGAGAAGAAAATAATTGAGAACTGTGTATATCAAACATGTAAAAAGAGAAACTAGAATTGATTTCTAATTGTTACAAACCTCAGGATCAGTAGAAAGAAGACGCCAATATATATATGCACGATCACGCAAATCTGGATTGTCAGTCTCCACAGTGGCATTGTTCAACACAACCTACCAAGACCATGATGAATAGTGAGAATCAACAAGAGTAAAGAAAATGAATCAACAAGAAAGCTTAAAAAAACCATCTATTTCCAAAATCATCTACTTCCTGCTAAAGCTACAATGATTCAAGCTGTTCAAAAAAAGAATAAATAAACCAAACCAAACCAAGCCAAGCCTTAAAGTCCCATCAAATGGGGTGGCCTACATAAATTATTCTTCTCCACGCGGCTCTATCAAAAGCCATTTCGTTAGTCAAATTAAATAGATCCATATCTCTATTTACAACGCTAGCCAATGTTAATCTAGGCTTACCCGGTCCTCTAATACTTCCATCTACCGTCACTGCATCGCATCTCTTCACTACTGCCTCTGTTGGTCTCCGTTGAATATGACCAAACCATCTCAATCAATTCTCTCTCAACTTATCTTCTATCGGTGCTACTCTTATCCATTCCCGAATACACTCATTCCTAATTGTGTCTTGTCTAGTCTGCCACATATCTACTTTAGCATCCTCATCTCAGCCACACTCATCTTATCTACATGTTGTTTCTTGGTTGCCTAACACTCCGTCCCATACAACATCGCTGGTCTAATAGCCGTTCTATAGAACTTACCTTTTAGTCTAGTGGGTATTCGTTCATTGCACAGTACCCCAGACCCACTTACGCCATCTCGTCTTAATCCTATGGGCCACATCCACACCAATCTGCCCTGCTTGTGATAATCGACCCTAAATAACGAAAATGTTCACTCTTAGGCAATTTTTGGTTCTTAATCTTCACTTCTCCTCTGCTTTCATTGTTACTGTTACTAAATTTTCACTCCATGTTCTCTGTCTTAGTTCTGCTTATCCGGAATCCTTTAGATTCAAGTGTTTTTCTCTAAATCTTCAACTTTGTGTTAACTCCTTCTCTAGTCTCATCTACTAGCACGATATTGTCTGCAAAAAGCATACACCATGGCATGTCATCCTGAATATTTCTCATCAACTCATCCATAGCTAAAGCAAAAAGATAAGGACTTAAGATAGATCCTTGATGTAACCCTACAGTGATAGGAAATTCATTTGTCTCTCTAACAAGCGATCTAATAGTAATTACCACCCCTTCATACATATATCTATTCACATCAATATAACCTTTTATCACCCATTTTTTTCTCTAACACCCACATATTATATCCCGATGCACTCTGTCATATGCTTTCTCAAGGTCGATAAACACTATATGAATATCTCTTTTCTTTTCTCTATACTTTTCTATTACGCTCCTCAAAAAATAGAACGCTTCCATTGTTGACCTACTAGGCATAAACCTAAATTGATTCTCTGACACCTCTGTTATATCTTGCAATCGGCGTTCCATCACCCTCTCCCACACTTTCATTATATGACACTAGCTTGGCATTATTACCACATGGGTGGTTGCAACTCATTTATTCATATTGATTAAAGACTATATAATGTTCTAATTGCCAATTTGAGAGGTTAACATTCTATAACACCATTCAAAGGCAATAGATTGTAAGGGGGAGCTAGAATATTTTCCATAAAATGAGCACATGATACTCAAACATGATGAAAAGGCCAAAACAACATACCTGAATCATCTGCTGTGGGCCTTCAGTTGGCTTCTTAAGAAAAAGTTTGACAGTGGCAGTCAGCAATTGCAATTGTACTTGTGCAGGCTCTTCAGGAAAACTTTCCAAAAAGCTCTCAAGGAGCTCATCAGCATTGTCAATTCTCTCTGCATATTCTCCAATTATCCAGATCATTGATGCCTGCCAAAAAAAAAGAATAAATTGATTAAGAAGATCATAAAATATAAATAATGAAAAAACATAAGCCATCACACAAAGCCAAAGCCTTGCAATTGTTTAGGAATACCTTAGCCTCAGGCTCATCTAAAGTGTCTAAGCTCTCACAAAGTGTAGCAATGATGGACTCGTAGCTGAGAGTAACAAAGAATAAAACTTAATCTAGAACTAGAAGACAAGAATCAAGCTGACAACATTATAATGAAAACTCATAATGAAAGACAAAAATCTACAACACTATTACAATTCAAATTTATGGAAAAAATCCGTCAGATCTGCATAAAAAGGGGATAAAAGAAACTTACGTGTTAGGGTATCTTCTAAATATATCCTTAATGACTATGATAGCTTCTTGAACGACATAGTTTACTTTAATCTTAATCAACTCAAGTAAAACACTAATGCATCGCTCAGCTGCTCTCTCTAACTTGATGGCACAACGTCCAATAGCACGAACAGCCTTTCTGACAAAATCTACATCTACTTCTGTAGCATATTCTTTAAACTCCAACAGAACCTGAAAAGTGATTATCAATTGAGCATTACAACCAAACCAAAATCAGTTTAAAAAACTTTAAAATTAGATAACTCCTACTAAAGTCTACTTGCCTGGTCTATATTTCGGTCTGAAGCTAGCTTTATCATGATTTCTAACTTTTCCATCTTCACATAAATGGGATCATTGTACTTGCAGAAAAACACCTACAAACAGAAAACATAGTTTCATAAGTACCAATTTTTTTACTACAAATCTTAATTACAAGAAGCCATAAAAAGAAATCCTTGTTCATTCACACGTGTGTCAATTAAGACAAGCCTATCAAATCACCTTGATTTCATGGGCAAGAATTGTAGGCCGCTTTTGTACAATAAGGTTGATGTTTCGTAATGCAACATATTGAATCTCAGGTTCTGCAGACAGTAATGTCACAAGAGGAGGAGCCATTTTCTTACAAAGATTCCGAACTATATCAGTACTAGTGATGAGTTCCATTTGTTGGAGGATCATCTGGAAGGTTGTGGGGGAAGATAGTTAACAATAAATTCAACAAGTCAATGATACGTGAGGCATTAAAAAATGTTAGTGAGGATGGAGAATACCAATCAAGTCAATCAAAAGAATTAAATGTCACCTTGACAGCTGAAAGAACAACTGCACAATTTGCATGTTGTAGTCGTGGAGTAACACGCTCCACTATATTCTCAGCTTCACGAGCATCAGCTGCCTTGTACTTGGAAAGAGCATCCAATATGAAAACTTGACCCCACCTGAACTTGTATGTCAAACAAGAAAAACAATACAGTTAATATTGGGAAAATTTTAGCGATCAAATTACATATTGCTATAAAGGATGGCAGCTAGTTTTACAAAATTCACAATGCATGATTTATAGTCAACAGAGCTTTAGATCAGCCACATCCCGTTCTGAGCATCACATCTATTCACAATGAGTTACCATTCCTCTCCCAATCTAAAGTTATTTCCTCGTCCCAATCATGGTCTCTTACATTGTTCAATTTATCTCAAGAGAACTAGAACAGAATGTTCAAAGCAAAAAGTTATTGATTAATTCCTCCAACTCATAAACAATAGGATGAGAAAAGTTGAAAACAAGGAACTCCTGTAACAAATCCCCCTGGTCTGGTTGTGAAAAGTTGACATTTTAAACCCAATTAACAACCAAATGCTGAAATTACAAGACAATAACTCAAAGACTAAAAATTATGTACCATTTTAGATATATAATCATATGAACAGGCATCAAAACAATTTATTGGCCATTTCAAACAGCTTGTAAAAATTTATTAGATCAATATAATTGTTTTATAACCAAACTTAAGATAACAATGATGCAAATTTAGTACCATGCCAAGTATGGTAAATGATATTTCCTAGTACAATTAGGCCATGTTTGTTTGGGCGAACATGTGCTTGGGATTGGACTAATAGTCCAACAAAATTATTAATCCGATGTTTGGTTAAAAAATTGAAGTATGGACTAATAATCCATTCGGATATGATATCCTACATATGATGAACTATTCAATCCCACAGAGGGGGTAGGATATAAATTGAGAGACTAAACCAAAGTCTGGACTAACTCATCAAATGACCAAATTAACCCTGACTATATATATATTAACCCTCATTTAAATATTTTAAAAATATTTGAAAAAATTTCAATAAAATATTTTTTTAATTTGTAAATATTTTAAAAAATTAAGAAAAAATACAACTAAGAGCATGATATTGACATATTTTTTGTTGGAGATGATCTAAGAACAATAATATTATTATTTATAACAATTATGAATGGTAGTAATCATTAATTACCACCCTAAACTTTTAATTCAACATGTCTACAATTGGTATTTTGTATGCATCTTTTCATAAATATATTTGCTCCATTTTCTATATTTTCTGATATCATTATTTTTCTAAATAGCTATATTTCATAGTTGAATGATTTTTGGTATTTTTTTGTTCAAAAAAAAAAAGAGTTAAATTTTGTTCAAATGAGTGTCTTTTTGAATTTGGGTAGTGAATGATTGGATGATTAAAATAGCAATGCATATTTTTTAATGGTTGTTTGTGTATATAAATTTTATAGTGAAATGATTTTTGATGTTTTTTTGTTAAAAAAGGGGGTTAAATTTTGTTCAAATGAATATTTTTTTGAATTTGGGCAATGAATGATTAGAATAGCGGTGCATATTTTTTAATGGTTGCTTGTGTATATATAAATTTTATAATTGAATGATTTTTTTTATTTTTTCTATTAAGAAAAAGTGGGGGTTAAATTTTGTTCAAATAAATACTTTTTTGAATTTGGGCAATGAATGGTTAGACGATTAAAATAACAGTGTATTTTTTTTAATGGTTGCTTATGTATATATATAAATTTTATAGTTGAATGATTTTTGATTTTTTCTATTAAAAAAAAAGTAGGTTAAATTTTGTTCAAATGAATTGAAATGGATGTGGAGCAACAATAGGGAAATTTGCTTTTTAAAAATTATAACACATGCTAGTGCAAAATTTTACAATAATTATAATAGGGATATTATGGTCAATATATTGGATGTCCTATGTCTTGTCATGTCCTATCCATTCCAATCCCCTTAAACAAATATCCGATTGGATAATATTTTGTTAATCCCTTCTTATAATCCTAACTCAATCCAAACATAGGATATGATACACAATCCAAATGAATTCGTAGTCCTAGGACTATTAGTCATAAGAATGCTAATCCAACCTAATCCAATCCGTCCAAACAAACATGCCCTTATGGTACACACCGTTGCCACTGACCTATAAACAGCGACTTCAAAGACGGCACATAAAAAGTACTTTGGCATGGAATATCTACAAACAGTGTAGTAGTGATATGGAACCTCCTTGCTTAGCGCATTAATCAGACACCATGTGAATTTTTTTCTAATAAACATCAACTATATATAACCTATTGAGAAAGCAACATTGACTGAAATACAGGCCGTCTTTGGTATAGCTTTTTTAAGTTAAAATCTGATAATCAGAAAGCAGAAGCTAAAAGCACCCCTTCCCCAACTTTTAAATAATCAACTTATTTAAGTTATTTCTATCTAATAAGCCATAAGCAGAAGCTGCACCAAATAGTCTAGCATAGACTCCCAAATTAAAATACGCTATAATCACCTCTTAGAATCTATACCAAATAGCCCCACAATGTACCACCACCCCGCCCCAATAACATTAAACTATAGCATATATTTTCATGTTACCACAGAGCATAACATATTTTTTGAAACACAAACTCACTCTGTGCATTCATTTAGGGCAGTAAGGAGCTTTGAAAGTGTATGGCTCATGATCTCAAATATGGGCTTGCTGCTGTTCTCTTGAATCTCCGCAAGTGCTGCAACAGCGTTCGCAACAACCATTGGATTATTGTCAGATATCAAATCCTTGAGAGCTTCCAAAAACCCCCTATCCTCTACCAGCTCAGCATTTATGTCATAAAGTTTAGCAACACATATAGCTGCTGTCTTGCGAACATAGGGATCATCATCCTAATAAAAAATGAAATTAAGTATTAATAATTCATTATTACATGTGAACATTCTGGAAATATGAATAGCATGTGCAACTGAACTATAAGACATTTGCAGGATTGTTGCAGCGGAGTAAATTTGAGAATGGCATGTGAGATGCTAAAAATCTAAGACTAGTTAAAGTTTCTAATAGACAAGCTTTTGAAAACAACTATAAAATCAACCTTAAGACACCTCTGAAGGGGATCACACAGATATTCTGTGATTTTATCAACGCGAATGCATCCCATTGTCCGCACAGCCAATGCACGAATCAGAGGATTTGGATCCTGCGAATCCTGTAAAAAAGCCCATAAAATAACAAATGTTAGATATTCATAGAAGCATCTTTTCATCTATATAAAAATAGAATACATAATATTAAAAGCAAAAAAAAATAATATTTAACCTCCACTCCTACAATTAATAAAGGTATGTTTGTGTGATCATGGCATGCACATCAAACTACAAAATTTCCATTAGCTATAATATACATGCATTACATACATATATATACATGCAATGCGTTTTCGGTATAACACGCGAGGCACAAAGTCATTTATCACTTATTTAGTCACAGTATGAATGAATTATGACATTGAAAAATAAGCACAGTATCCATTTCAACAAAGAAAATTGGTAGTACAACCACAAATTTCATTCTGGAAGTCCCTAACAATAATGAAATGTAGGAAGACCAAAGTTTGTCCATAATTCTTACCTTCACAAATGTATTTACTGCAAGTATCGCAAGGTCGGGTTGGCTTTTAGCATAATTTATCAGATATAAATAGACAAGCTTTTTGAGCTCCAAATTCTCTGTTTGCATGCAATTCACAACATCTGTGAATAGTGATGAAACATCCTTCCCAACAGTCATAGCAGCAATCACCTTTTTAACTGCATCTTTTCTTTTATCCTGCATGAGAAAAGCAGAGGAGGTATGCTAATGAAATGTTATTCTGAATTGTTACAGTAAAATAAAGCTACCCCAAAATTAACAACATTATCCAGTCAAAAGTCTTGAAAACATTATTCCGAGTGAGTATGACATTTCTGCACATAAAAAACATCCTACTCCTGCCCGCATTATATGTTCAAATCATTGTTGTCAAATTGCGAATTGAATCGTGAACCGTAAGATTCACTTTCTTTAGCATAATATATAATTTTATTTTTGTATATGCATATCAAAATACATAGTATTTAAAATGAAATAAATATCAATATAAATCAATTCATGTCATTTTTTATCTTGTGAAAATAGCATCGTATCATGCATTATGCAATCATAATCACAATGAATCATAGTAAATCACAATTGAATAATACGATTCACTCAATTTAAGATTCAAAAGCATGAATCAAATCATTTTGGTTATATTACATGGACTCGGGTACGGTTACGGGTACGGGGATCGGGTGTTGATATGTAACTAGATGTCGGATTCATCAAACTATAAATTTAAGGGTACACGAACTCGGCAAAAAAAAATCTTATTTTTATATTTTTAATCAAATATGTGAGATAAAACAGTACTATATAAACTTAAGCCTTGTGTGACATGATCTAAAAAAGTCAAAAAGTCAAAAATTCACTATCCTATTTAAGTCACATCATCTTATTTAAATCACATCACCTCACCTCTCTAACACATCACTTCAAACCTAACCCATACCCAACCCATATTTCATAAAAAATCAAAAAGTACACTTATTTAAATCATCCCAAACCACCCTTATAGTGTCAAAAAGACATTTATAACAATTATACAACAATATATACATATAATAATGGGGTTATATATGATTATATAAGAAGTGTCTGGTAAAACGTATCCGACACATATCTCATACCCTTGTCCGAGTGTCAAATGTCCAACAGAGGCATTTGATTTATTTTGAAGAGTTCGTGTAACATAAGTTGAAACTCATATCGAATGATATGTATGAATAGAATCGTTAATCGCAAATTCTAATGTCTGCGGTTCAAATGAACAACTTTGTAAAGTAAAACAAGTGCAAATTTTGAACCAAAAAGCACAAAAAAAATATCTCCCCTAACCAGATAGGATACAAATCAAGCCACCAATGCAGAAGTGAAGAAAATTGTCAAATTATTATAGTGTTCCATGTAAAATAATCCAAACCCTAACACACACAAATCAAACAATAAAACTATAAATTAGGATCATTCATTATCGATAACTTTACAAAACGCATTAAATCAATCTTATGCTCAATCGCACCGATAAAAAAGAAAAAAGAAAAAAGAAAATATATTAAAGTTAAATTTTCTCGAGTCCGACCTACAAAATAAATCATTCCTCAAAAGCTATGAATCCGAAAATCGTATAGATGTGAGACGCAATTCCATGAAAGTTCGCGACAATCTCAACCACAAGTCAAATCGAAAAACGCAATAGATCTGATGATAATTCTAATCAATCGGCGGTAAAAACACAACATCAGTGAAATCAAGAGCGAAGTCCAAGCAGATCAAGGAAATATCCAGAAAATGACATGAATTCAACTCGAAGATAGCAAATCAATTGATGCATAGATATAGAAACATACATACGCACAGAGAGAGAGAGAGACAGAGAGAGAGAGAGAGAGAGAGAGAGAGGGACCTTGTACTGAGAATTGAGTTCTTCTTTGAGCTCAGGGATTTCGCCTTTCTTGGTGGTGGAGAAGTACTTGGAGTCGTGACCGCTCATCTCTGAAGCTTTTTTGGCTTCTCTCTTCGGGTCTCGAGACGACTCAGACGAGAGAGAGAGAGAGAATGAGGAAGATGACTATTGCCGATGCGAGAGCGAGAGAGACTGGGAATGTAATGTTATTTCAATAGTGGCACAAGGCCGACCAATTAGACGATTAGTAAAATATTTGCCTAATTCGTTAATTGATTCACCGTTTTATTTATTAATTATGAATTAAATTTTATTGATTTCTATTGATTCACCGTTTTATTTATTAATTATGAATTAAATTTTAAAATTTATAATATATAATTTGCCTTTGAAATTACTTTGTTCTGTTATAATTAATATATATATATTTTAAATTTTAATAAAATATTAAAACAAAAATAAATGTAAAAGAAATTTAAGATGGAAAATTTATTACAAATTAATAATTTTATATATGAAACATATTATGTAAAATTAGTTTGTGTTATATATATGAAAAATATTATGTAGATTAGTATTATATACCATGCAAATTTTTGATAATTGATTAAAATATTTTTCAATCTGTTAATTCACTTAAAATTGCTTAAACTGCAATTAGATTTATAATTTTATTTTTAAACTGTTCAAATTATACCGTGCACAATCCTAGATACGAGTGCGGCCCTTTAATCGAACCGATAAGCAAACCACTATTCGGTTCCACTTGACCCAAAAAAAATAATAATATTAATAATTAAAATTATAAATTTTATTATCAATATATAATAATTTTTTAAAATTATTTTTGAATGATAATTTTCCCTTCATTTTTTAGTGACTTTTTAGCGAAATACTAAAAGGCATTTTAGCAACAAACTAAAAAAGTCAGTTTTTTGGCTTTTTAAGCCAAAAAAGTCATTTTTTTAGTCAAAAAGACTAGTTTTTTTGGCCAAAAAAGCCACCAAAAAAGTCAAAAAGTCAAATTTTTATCAACTTCCCAAAACACTACTAAGTAGGTGTTTGGAAATAACTAAAAAAGTATATTTTTTTTACATACATACACTTATTTGGGTCACATCAATCAACATCTTCTCTATACTTTTCTAATTACTTTCTCTACTTTTCTATACACTTTTTTAAAATAAAAAGTCAAAAAGTACACTTATTTAGAACATTCTAAACCATCCCTAAATGACCGTTAAGATGTACATGTTGGCTTTTTAACTTTCGAAGGTTAGTAATTTTAAACGTGCCAGTAAGGATCAATCAGCCCTTACAGAAGATTAATTACCAACCAATTATCAGACGATTGTGTTTTAGTTCTTTCAGCCTCAATGAAGAGGACTTTTACTGGTGGCTTGTTTAGGAGAATTTAGTAAATAACAATTAAGTGATGAATAATTGTAGCATTTCATTAAGTAAAAATGAAAACTTACAATGATCTGACCTAGCCTCGTAGAGGTTTACAACAAGCTATTTGAAACTACTCATATGAATGAAGTGCAATACAGGAATTTGAAGTACAAAAATATAAAAAACTGTAAAAACTGGAAGGAAAATAAAGTAGATAAAACTGATTTTTTGATCTGAGTTTGGATTTTCCTTTTTGTGGCCTTCTCTGCTGTTTATACTTCTCAATGATAATCGTCGAAGTGGACTTCTAACCGTCGAAATGTCCCTCCATGATCGTTGATCATACTTTTTCACAGATAGCCCCACTACGCCATGTTTGCAATTAGACTTCCCTCTTGATTTTGAATTTGAACCTTGTGAATAACCGTTAGGCCACATCACCTTATATCCTTTGATTATTCCAGTGTTACACAAACCCATTATTACCAGTATGAGTTGACACGTGTCTAACTATGGTTGGCAACTTATATTACCTCCCCAAATTGCCCTCTTCATGCCATGTGTCAATTTGCAAATGGCTTATACAAATTATATAGCCAACATTACCTCCCGTACTAATATACTCAATACTTGGTAATATTAGTGGATCGAAGCACTTTACCCACGTCCCAGGACGTGCATGGGTTTTGCATTTTCTTAGAACTGTAACCGACTGTAGGGATGGCAATTTAAACCCGGCCCAACGAGGACCCGATCCCCCGACCCCGATTAGAATGGTTTTTTCCCGAAAAATACCCCCGTGGGACGGGGATGGTATTCAAAATTAAATCCCCGATCAGTTTCGGGCCGGGGATGGGGATTAGTGTTTAAGCCCCGGCCCATCCCCGTCCCCGGCCTCGAATTTCTCCGAAATAAAATTACCATTTTACCCCTCTCTATATATATATAAACCAACCCTTTTCACTCACACAATACAACACAGCAACACAACAAGCATCATCACTGCCTCTCGTCTCTCTCTCTCTCTTTAAAACCCTTCGCCGATCTCCATCCTCCCATCACTGCGATCTCCCTCCTCCCCCTCCTCCTATCACTGCCGAGATCTGAGTTCTTCCTCCCATCACGCCGAGATCTGAGTTCTTTCCCCGACCTCCGTCACTATCTCCGATCGCCGCTCCACCGTCTCTTTTTTTTCTCCAACGACAGTGAGGCCAAGCTTGCCAAATCACCGCCACCGTTACCACTGTTTGCGGCAGTTGCAGTGACAGATATATATCTCTCTCTCAATTTGTTATGTATATATATATATATATATTAGATTTGAGCATCAGAATTTTTTAGATTTGATTTTTTTTTTTTAAACATTTGAGCTCATCATATATGTTAATGGTGATGATGATGATGAACAGAATTATGTGATAATGATGAACATATCTCTCTCTCTCTCTCTCTCTCTACTATGTTGTTGTTGTTGATCATGAACAAATTTATTGGATCTATTTTTTTTTTTTGTCGGGGAATTTTCGGGGTCGGGGAAGCCCGATCCCTGTTAGGGGGCGGAGGCGGGGGTGGATATAGGTTCCCCGTTGGGGATCGGGGCCGGGGACGGGAGAATTTCCACTGTCGGGGATCGGGGACGGGGGGTGTGATCCCCGGCCGTGCCCCGCCCTGTTGTCATTCCTAACCGACTACATTAAATTCCTTTCTATTCCTTGAATATTTCCCACTATCTGAGCATTCGAAAAGACTGATACAGCTCGTATGGCCAAACAAACCTTCTTTGACATAGATCAAGCATATGAGGAGTTGTTAGATAATGATGTTCGCCCTCGAAAGAATTTTCATGCATTTATTAGCCACACCTATCCATCTCCATATATTCAAGTCATAGAAGCTTTTACAAACTATCGACCTTTGGATTACGAACCTATTGTTCATAATTCTTTAGCCAAAAACTTTGCAAACATGGATATTGGAAGCTCTTCTTCTAACCCAAAATATTCTGCGTAGGATGAGGCCGTGACTCCTTCTTCTTCTTCTTTTAAGGCTTCTGGCTGGAAAAGTTGGCCAGAACCTGAGGAATCCAAGCTGAGAAAGCGAATTAATCATCGATTCATCAAATTTGCTGATCCTCTATCTTTCCCTCCTTTCGCTCGGAGCTCGGTGGTTTACCCGTATGTATCCATCGATCGCCGACGCAGTTTGGAAGACAACTTACATATAGCATGGTACACATCATCCATACCTACGAAGATAGTGCAAGCCACTCGTCATCCAGATGAAGCAGAAGGGTACAACACGCCATTCTTAGCCCAGAGGGCGAAATTTTGCTCTTCTGACTATCTTGAATGTGTAAACAACCCCCAGTTCCCTTATTCTCTTGAGATGGATCCTCCTACGCCTCCTTTTCCTCAAAACCCTCACTAGATAGAAGAATTGAGACTTACTCTCTTTCAGAATCAGTTTCTTCTTTCCTATGAACCTCCAGTTTCCCCCACTATATTTGAGCGATATCAAGCTCAGCTTCTGCTTGCTGCCTTTTCTCACTTGCCCTTCAATGTTCTTGAGGGTGATGTTCCTCGTAGGAACTTTCGATGGGCTTGTGACGTTATGACCCGGGGTCATGTCCTTAACCCCATTGCCCAAGCAGAGCTTTAGATGCTTTTGGATCAACTTCTACTACTTCTTCATTGGCACCAAACTTTTTTAGCTACCACTCAATCTTTGGACAAAATCTTAGCCCGTCGAATTCACACCCAGTATGAAGCAGAGAACCTTATCGACGAATATAATGATTTCAACAATAAAGACTTTGCATACTAGGATGACTTGGATATGGATGAGATGGGACAAGGATTGAAGGAAATAGAGTTCGAAATAAAAGCCGAGCAACTTTTTTTTATCAAATAAAAGCATATCAGCTTCAGCAACCTAGCTTGGAGAGGATAGAAGACAGAATAAAAAATGAACAGAAATTCATTGACCACAGTTGGAACAAATTCCATGACCTTGTTATTTTCTCTATTCCTTATTTTTATGAAATTGAATATGTAACCAAAAAGGCTTTTTGATGTAATTACTTCCATCTTTAATGAAGCTAAGTCTTTCTTTATTTGGCATGGTCTGATTTTATTTTATTTGTCCAAAATAAACAAAATTAGATCTTCGAATTCACCGATTTTGTTATTTGAAACATGATTTGAACATATTTAATGGAATACTGGAGACCTAATTTGAACTTTCCCAACATATGGAGTGTAATTGACAACCTTTGCCTTAGGTCTTCTCTTTCCAATCATATGGTTAACACAATTAACAGTTTCGAATCAACTATTTTTGCTTCGAATAAACAGTCTACATTTTCTGAAGTATGGAAACTTCCCTTAAGGATTGTACTGTTTTATTATAATAATAAAAAAAATGATTCCCTTTGTGTCCTTCACTGCTTAACCAAATATTGGTTTTATGTCACTTCGAAGTCTGGAACAAACAAATTCTAACTGCAAAGTATTTCAAATTTTACTTCGAAGGATTTTACTTTCAACAAGAAACCCAAAAGTAGGTTTTTAATCCTTTTGAAGTAAACAACTACCTGAGCACTCTTGCACTCTTAGGTGTGAAATGTGTTTCGAAGTCAACTTCCTGCTTTCAAAGCTCTAGCTGAATGTTTATCACCTGATTTTGGAGCCAAAGCTTGGCTTCGAAGCCAAATATTTGATTTCAAAGCCAATATAAGTATTTGAGATACATTTTCCTCCCAAATTATCAACATTGAGAGAAACTTTTCGCATTCGTACCTTTAGTACTTCTTTATGAATTCTACCCATTTAAAATGATTGGGTATTTTTCGGATAGAAAGATTTAAAAACCCTTTTATTTCGTGCTTTTAATTCACTTGTTCGCCCAACACACAAACCTTTCATCTCTATTGACTTCTCATTTTCCTTCCCCTCTTTCTCAACTTCGTCTTCTAAAAAACTCCTGTCAATGGCTTATTCCTCTTTGAAGATACTAGTCGTGGAGCGTGTGAGTCCATCCGTAGCCTTAAAAAGGATCATTACTGAAGAGTGTGAGAAATACAAGGCTGGTGAGAAAAGTGCCATCGATGGGTGCATCTTCATTCCCCATCACCATGAACAACAAGAATATGTGCTTAGGCCTATTTTTAAAGAGGTTCCCACTGAGCTTCCAGCTCTATATCCGTGTCTAGAGGATCATTGCCTCCTTTATGAAGGCGGTCTTGATTGGGGAAGTTAAAAGATGAACCTACCTCATTGCTGTTGGCCTACGGTAAGGCCAAAATAGGAGGAATGATATGATCGGGTCGTCCCTACTAGGACACTGGATCTTCAAGAGCTTCGTCTATTCGACGCCCTTCAATTGTCCAGGTTCACTATTTCAGAGGACTCATTTTTAATAAATGCTGTTCTTTGTTTTTGGAATTCTGTTTTCAGTTTCTTCCAATTTAGATATGGGATGATGGCTCCTACTGTCCTTGACATCTGCCATCTGCCATCTGTTAGGATTATCTTTTATTGTCACTTCCATCGGTCCAGACTATCCTGACCTCAAAATCCATTTTTTTCTCCCCCCTCTGAACTCATCCTACAATGACTTTGTCAAGGTTGAGAACAAAAGAGAAGGCCCTGTGACTGATAGAGAATTCTTTTCTTTTTTATTGTATTGGCTTTGCAAATTCCTCTTCTTTACTTTTTCTTAGAGGATCATGCCTGAGTTTGCCCCTCTTGCCAAGGCCTTTGTTTTGCATAAAAAGGTGGCCTTCGCTCCATATGTTTTGGGTTATATCTATAGAACTTGTTCCATCTTTTGTAAAAAACCCATGGATGCCAATGAATGAGGCCCATTTTGGATACTTGATTAAGGCCAAATTGTACATCATTGAGGCCGTTAAACAGAATCTCTTAACTTCACTTGCTGGTCAAACTGTATACTTTATGTGTGTTGAATGTCAATCAGGTTGTACATCGTCGGAGCATAAAATGGGCAAAAAAACAGAATTTGGACAGAGTTGACTTTTTTGCACGCGCGTTGACTTTCCCGCACATGGGTTGACTTTTCCGCACGTGCGTTGACTTTTTCTGGGAAAGTCAAACCGACGTTTTAAACCTGTTTGGAAGTGAGTAGAAGTATAAAAAAAAAAAGGAAAAAGAAAAGGCTTTTCTAGGGTTCTGAACTTGTTTCGACCTAAAGGGAGAGGCTAGGGTTTGGAAGGAAAGAAAAACAAAAGCTTCAAGGATGTCTCCCATGGTGGTTTCTTCTCCATCTACCTCATTCCACTCCTCCATGAGTGGCTAGTCGTCTTTTCTAGGGTTTTGATGAAACCCTAGCCATGTAATGAAATTTTTCATGAGCTTTAATTGTAAATTGGTTTGAATGAATGTATGGATGTTTTAGAAGTTTATAAATAATTGTTTCGTTCTTCTTTTCAAGCATTTTTACTCTCTGTGATTGTTTAATGCTTTCCATACATTAGTATTCTTTGTGTTTGTATTCAAAGTACGAGACGAGTCATGCTATGAGAGACGGGTCGTTTTGCTAACATAGTTTAGAGCAAACGACTAGTACTACTCGGGATGATTCGTGCTTGTACATTGAATGCAACAACCATATTGATCAATATTTCAAACTTGTAGTTGTGAAATATTGGGTTGTTCAAACCGAATTGCGATTGGTGGTTGATGTTAAATCTCATTCATGTGGTTAGTGGTGAATTCTCTACCCTAGGATTTTTCCCCAATTCAGTATACCCAATTTCATTTATTATTGATAATTTAATTCCTTAGTTTAATTTATTTGTTATTAATTTAGGCTATGAACAATCAATCTTTTTATCAAAATTAATTTAAGAATTTAACAATTAAATTAGTTTAATTTCACAATAGTCCCTGTGGATCAATACCTGGACTTGCCATTATTCTAAAAAAATTTGGTATAGTTTAGTGATTATTTTTGGTGTGTTCAACGACCCATCAAATTTTGGCGCCGTTGCCGGGGACTTCTGGCGAAATTAGTCAATTTAAAGTTATATTCTTATTTTAATTTTTAGTTTAGGATTTTATGCTTTGTGTTGCTAAGTGTGCAGAGCATTTAAAATTGGAGCTATCACTGAAGTGCAAGCGGAGCGCAACTGAGCTTTAAAAAAAAAAACCGCAACACTAAAATGAGTAAACAAAAGCAAACACTCACAAGTAAAGCACCAAAGTGCTAAAACGAAAGTCAAAGCTCAAACAGAGGTTGGAGACAACGTCTACACGTCAAGCATCCGCAAGACGAGTAAAGCGTTTTCGTTAAACCGTTGTGAGTATTTCTCCTTTAGCATTTTGCTTTCGTAACTTAGTGCACCGAGTCGAACTTTTTGTGTGTGTATGGGTAGTGTATGCACGGGCGTCGTTCTTGTCGCCCTGAATTGTGGAGTTTAGACCTTGAACTAGAAAGGATTCTTAGGAGACTTAGGGCTTTTGCCCGTGTTCCTAGGCTTGAGTATTCATATTCATACATTGAGCCATTAGAGATGGCAGATCCTAATGTCCCGAATGTGCCCAACCGGACACTTAAGGATTATTTTACACCCACTGCATATACATCACCATCTTACCCAACACCACTGTTGCTCATTATGAGATTAAGTCCATCACCATACAAATGCTCCCATCATTCCATGGACTAACTCATGATGACCCTTATAAGCATTTGAATGAATTTTTGGAAATTTGCTCGACAGTGAGGATCCAGAATTTCACAAATGAGGCCTTAATGTTGCGATTGTTTCCATTCTCGTTAAAGGATAGAGCCAAACACTGGCTAAATTCTTTACCTGCTAATTCAATCACAACTTAGGACCAATTACAGCAACGGTTCTTGAAGAAGTACTTTCCCATAGGTAAAACCAACCAACTTAGGCGAGCCATCACAAACTTTGCTCAAATGGATGGTGAGCAATTCCATGAGACGTGGGAAAGACTTCGAGACCTTCTCCAACAGTGTCCCCACCACCAAGTGCCTGATTGGCAACTTGTTCAAACATTCTATTATGGCTTAACTGAGCCGCACCGCCAAATGGTGGATTCGTCCTGTGGTGGGACATTTATGTCTAAAAATGATGCCGAGGCATGGCAATTGTTTGAGAACCTAAGTGATAATTCCCTTCACCATGCCTCCGCAGCCCGGCAAGTCCAGCAACCAGAAGTTGGAGCCCCGAAAAGAGGGGGCATTTATGAGGTCGGGCAAAACTTAGAGTTAGCCCAACAAGTAGAGGCACTATCCCGCAAGATAGACCACTTATTAGCTACGGGACATGCCCCTACCTAGCAAGATCAGCCTCAATTCCGTGAGGCATGTGTTATATGTGCGAGCCCTGCTCATGACTTGAGTGAGTGCCCTTCGGCATCACAATTTCCGGAGTTAGTCCAAGAGCATGTGAATGTGGCTCAAGGATTCTCTAACCCGGGTAATGACCCATACTCTAACACATATAATCCGGGATGGAGAAATCACCCTAATTTCTCATGGAGACCCCATTCACAAAGCACTTCTTACAATCTTCCACCACCAAGGCAGAATTTCAATAATTTTGCCAACCAATCATCCTACCGACCACCGCAACCTTATCGACCCCCACAACCGTACCGGCAACCACAACCCTCGCCTGCTCCTCAGGGCAACTCTGCCTTTGAGACTCAGGTGTTGGAAGTTCTCTCAGAATTTAAGGGGTTAGCACCAATAGTTTACTCCCGCACTCACTCTATTACCAAGATAGAGACCCAATTGGGTAAAATGGATAACAACATGAATCGGAGAGAGGAGGGAAAATTACCAAGTCAAACTATGGCCAACCCTAAGGGACAATATGGGGCAGAGAGTTTGGGTGGGAATGGTAAGCAACATGAGCAAGTGCAGGCGGTGGTTGCTTTGAGAAGTGGTAGGGAATTAGAGCCTCAGTCAGTTACGCCAGATGCAACTAGAGTTAAGAAGGGTGACCACGGGAGTACACCTACTGAGAGCAAGGGTGAGGGGGAAACACTTAAGAGGGATGACTTAGTCCCTAGCACTCCATATGTGCCTAAGGCACCCTTTCCCCAATGCCTTGATACACCGTCCCCTTTTAATAAGAAGGCGGCATCTATGGAGGCAATGATGGAGGTCTTTAAACAGGTAAAAATCAACCTCTCCCTGTTGGAGGCGATTAAGCAAGTACCATCATATGCCAAATTTCTGAAGGACCTTTGTACGCAAAAACGTAAATCTAGGACACATGTGTCCCAAAAGGTCCTACTTACGGAGCAAGTAAGCTCCATCTTGTTGAATGACACACCTCCTAAGCTTAAGGACCTGGGTGCCCCAACCATTGCATGGATTATAGGGGATCATTTCATTGATAGGGCCTTATTAGATTTAGGGGCTAGTGTCAATTTATTGCCGTACTCTGTGTATGAGGAATTTGGGCTTGGCGAGTTGAAGCCCATTACTGTCACTTTTCAATTGGCTGACCGGTCCCTCAGAGTGCCACGTGGCATGATTGAGGATGTGCTAGTTAAAGTTGATAGGTTCTACTTCCTTGTTGACTTTTTGGTGTTAGATATGGAACCGATAGCCAGTTCTAAGAAACACATCCCGGTGATCTTAGGTCGACCTTTCTTGGCTACGGCCAATGCATGCATCAATTGTCGGACCGGGGTTATGGAAGTTTCATTTGGCAATATGCAAGTGAAACTTAATGTTTTCCAAGCATCCCAACAACCTCATGAGAGAGAGGAGTGCTTATTAGTGGATGTTGTGGATGAGATTGTGGAGGAGGCTTTGCCCTCCATTCTTGTAGAGGACCCTTTAGATTCTTGTCTAGCTTATTTTGGGTTTGAAAATTTTGATATTTATGGGTCAGTTGAGGAGGTGAATGTCTTGCTTAATTCTTCTTCTACACCGAATTTTCCTCCATGGAAAACCCGGTTTGAGTCACTTCTTCCTCTATCGAGAGAGCCTACCATACTATCTTTGGTCACACCACCTACACTTGAGTTGAAGCCACTCCCGGCCACACTCAAGTATGCATTTTTTGGGCCCCAAACTTTACCGGTCATCATTGCATCTGACTTGACTGTAGAGCAAGAGAGTCAGTTAATGAGTGTTCTCGTGGCACATCGGAGTGCTATAGGGTGGTCAGTGGCTGATTTGAAAGGAATAGATCCCTCTGTGTGCATGCATTATATACACCTAAAGGAGGACACCAAACCTTCTCGCGAAATGCAATGGAGACTGAATCCTAACATGAAAGAGGTGGTGAAAAATGAGGTATTAAAATTGATGGATGCGGGTATTATATACCCCATATCAGATAGCAAGTGGGTGAGTCCCACACAAGTGGTGCCCAAGAAATCGGGCATCACCGTTGTTGAGAATGAAGGAGGAGAGTTAGTTCCCACACGAACCACTACTGGGTGGCGAGTTTGCATTGATTATAGGAGACTAAATTCCTCGACTAGAAAGGATCATTTTACTTTACCTAGGGGTTTGATGGACCCATTTTATTATGATTGATAGATTGATTCCGTATTCTCTTTTCTTTCCCTTCTACACTATTCTGTTTTTCTTTATTCTCGTTATGCTTTATTTGCGTCTAGGAGACTTTAAATCCTCTAAAGGTGTAATTCCTTTGGTGTTAGCCGTGCCCGAACGGCATCTGACGGTCTGGTATAGCCACCTAACCGTGTTTGTAGTAAGTTCCTAGGAGACCAACTGAGACGGTGGAAACTATAGTTCGAATAGCAAAGCCTAGAACACAAAGATTTGGGATTTCCGAGACTAGAGTCTGGTTTAAATACCCAGGGGTGTGGAGATTGCTTCAAAACTACCTCGGCTTGAACTCTGTATGGCAGCCCCATAGGTTGAGGTAGCTTTATGCGCCTCGATTCTGGATACCGAATCAACCTAGTCTGTCACCCTGTTGGAGAATATGGAAAGTTACAAACACAGTTAGGGAGAAAGTAGTACCCGTGATTTTTGCGTGAAGATTATACCTTTAGTGGGCATTCCGTATGTTCTTTTGTGCTATATTTATTCCGGATGTCAATTGAAGGTAGAAATGTTTATTTTCTGTGTTTAAAAGCATGCTTTCATGTTTATTTTTTGTGTTAAAATAAAATAAAAATAAATAAATAAATAAAAAAGTGTTATACTTGTTCAATTAAAAATAATAATAAATAAATAAATAATAATGAAAAAAAAATGGTTATACTTGTTCAAAAAAAAAAAAAAAAAAAGGGATGCAATCGCCGCATATACGGCTTGGGCCCCGCACGTGCGGTAAATTTGGTGAAATCAAAGTTGCCCCCTACTTTAAAAGCAGGTGCGGGCGGTGGTGCGTAACTCACGCCGCACGTGCGGCTTGGGCCCCGCACGTGCAGGATGACGTTTCAAAAAAAAAAAAAAAATTCGGAGGAAAAAATCGCCGCACGTGCGGCCTGGGCCCCGCACGTGCGAGAAATTTGGTGAATTTGTGAGGCGCACTCTGCTTAATAAGTAGGTGCGGGAGGGCAGGTGCGCCATCAAGCCGCACGTGCGGCTTGGGCCCCGCACGTGCAGGGAAATTTCAGGAAAAAAAAAAATGTTTTGTCTTCTTCTATTTTTATTTTATTTTTAATTTCATTTTTTTATTATTTATTTACTGATTTCAAAAAAATAAATAAGTAAATAAATTACAAATAAATAAGTAAATAAATTTTACATAAATACATAAATCAATTTAAAAAAAATAAAAATAAATATACAATTCTTTTACTTATATATATATTTAAAAAAAAGAAAAAAGAAAAAAAAAATGTGTATCTGTTCCTCTCTGCCTACCTGGATATGTACTTACAATTCTGATAATATTATCTTATTTCTCTTTACTTTTCCATTGAGGACAATGCCATATTCAAGTTGGGGGATGAGGGTTATATTTTCTTTTGTGCATTTTTATTTGGCTCATAATTTATGCTTATACCTGTTTCACTTGACTGCATTACTTCACTTGATGTGACTTTTTGCTAGTAGGGTGATGATATTTGCATATGTTAATTGGCGAGCATAGTAGACTTGTATGAAAAGGGTTTATTGGGTAGATACTTGCATGCGATGTTTGCACGAGGAGAGTTGTCTGTGTTTGTGGTTTTAGTACACTTGCCATGAGTATGTCTTAATTCACATGAACACACTATCATAGCGGTGATCTTTTTATTATAATCCTTGGTGTACATCATTGATAATAGCTAGAGTTGTAGAAAAAATAAATGAGGAGCCAAGATTCTAAAAAAAAAAAAAAAAAACATTTGACTTGTTTGGGTTCGTAGCCTTTTTAACTCGAGTTATTAAGCCCGTAGGGGTGTCTCTACACCTAATGCCCTAAAACCGTCTGGTTTGGGAGTATTAGAAAACTTAAGGGACTTGGACATTGCACAGTTAAGGAAAAATAAGAAGAATGACTTGTTCGGATTCGTAGCCTTTTCAACTCGAGTTATTAAGCCCGTCGGGGTGTCTTTACACCTGGTGCCCTAAAACCATCTGGTTTGGGATTCATTGGCCCAATGCTTGTTACATGGGTTGATTAGAAAGCTTAATGGATCAGGACATTGCACAGTCAGCTAAAAAAAAAAAAAATACACTTTTGAGAATCTTGGCTGCAAAAGGTTTGTTTTTCTGTATATGTTGGGTGTTATTATGAGTTACACTGGGCTATTATAGTGGACAGTTAACTAATATGGAGATTGCACTTTACACCAAGGGTACTCATGACTTGTTTACTAGCATGCACAAGTACATGCGACTTTACTTTTGTATTAACTGAATTGTGGTTTTGACTCAATAGGTTCTTTCATGCTTGTCCACTGTGCCTTTAATGACTCATGATGTCTCAATATCATACTGTAGTGACACATAAGTTGATTGTTAAGTGGAGTAATGCGGTCATTTGTTGTTGAGTATATATGAATATGTTAATGTTTGTGGGTATCATTTCTAGAAACCCTCACGAGACTTTACTCATCCACTTGGGGTAACCTTGTGGTTTAAAGGCTTGTTGCATATGCTAAATGCAACCGTTTTCCCACGAAAGAGGAAATAGATAGATTTTGTTTAATTTTATTTTATTTTACTTGCTTGAGGACTAGCAAGTTGTAAGTTAGGGGGATGTGATTAAGGCCGAATTTTACATCATTGAGGCCGTTAAACAGAATCTCTTAACTTCACTTGCTAGTCAAACTGTATACTTTATGTGTGTTGAACGTCAATCAGGTTGTACATCGTCGGAGCATAAAATGGGCAAAAAGACAGAATTTGGACAGAGTTGACTTTTCCGCACGTGCGTTGACTTTTTCGCACGTGCGTTGACTTTTTCTGAAAAAGTCAAAGTGACGTTTTAAACCTGTTTGGAAGTGAGTAGAAGTATAAAAAGAAAAGGAAAAGATTTTTCTAGGGTTCTGAACTTGTTTTGACCTAAATGGAAAGGCTAGGGTTTGGAAGGGAAGAAAAACAAAAGCTTCAAGGATGTCTCCCATGGTGGTTTCTTCTCCATCTACCTCCTTCCACTCCTTTATGAGTGGCTAGTCGTTTTTTTTAGGGTTTTGATGAAACCCTAGCCATATAATGGAATTTTTCATGAGCTTTAATTGTAAATTGATTTGAATGAATGTATGGATGTTTTAGAAGTTTATAAATAATTGTTTCATTCTTCTCTTCAAGCATTTTTACTCTCTGTGATTGTTTAATGCTTTCCATACATTAGTATTCTTTGTGTTTGTATTCAAAGTACGAGACGAGTCATGCTATGAGAGACGGGTCGTTTTGCTAACATAGTTTAGAGCAAACGACTCGTACTACTCGGGATGATTCGTGCCTGTACATTGAATGCAACAACCCTCTTGATCAATATTTCAAACTTGTAGTTGTGAAATATTGGGTTGTTCAAACCGAATTGCGATTGGTGGTTGATGTTAAATCTCATTCATGTGGTTAGTGGTGAATTCTCTACCCTAGGATTTTTCCCCAATTCAGTATACCCAATTTCATTTATTATTGATAATTTAATTCCTTAGTTTAATTTATTTGTTATTAATTTAGGCTATGAACAATCAATCTTTTTATCAAAATTAATTTAAGAATTTAACAATTAAATTAGTTTAATTTCACAATAGTCCATATGGATCAATACCTGGACTTGCCATTATTCTAAAAGAATTTGGTATAATTTAGTGATTATTTTTGGTGTGTTCAACGACCCATCAATACTCCAACTCTGGCTTTTTGCATACTTCACTGATTTGCAGTCTAAATGTTTAAAGTTTTTTGTCACGACCTAAACCCGCCCCTAAAAGTTTGGTCCATGACCGGCCTGTACATAGGCCTCAAAACAGAATTTTAAAATAATATTTAACCATATATGGGGCCTTAGGCGGAAGCAATATCAATAAAAGACAACATTCATTGAGCTTGTGCATACATGATGGTTTAATTGGATTTAAGCATTTAAATACATTTCCAAATATACATATACAATCACAGAATTTATATAGATTGCACACACATTTACATAAGACTTAATAATTTATAAGACTTCCAACAATAAATTAAGGCCTCCACGTGGAGACATACCCCAGGTAACTTGGCAGATAGGCGAACCTCAGTACAACTCTAGTGTCAATCCCCGATGGCTCACCAACAGAAATATACATAAAACCAAATGAGCAAAGCTCAGTGAATAATAGCAATGTAAGAAGGTTAATTGAATAAGCAAAACCTTAGATAAAATAAATAGACAGATACCAACCATATACAGGTCTTATCCATAACTATATTTCAATACGGTCTCAGGCTCACATATAATACAGACTGGCTTCAAGCCCATGCAGAATACAAAACGGCCATAGGCCCAACACATTATGCAGAGTGGCCTCAGGCCCAACAGATTATACAGAGCGGCCTCTGGCCTAATAGATTATACGGAACGGCCTCTGGCCTAACAGATTATACAGAACGGCCTCTAGCCTAACAGATTATATAGAGCGGCTGTAAACCCAAATATGATACAGAACGACTGTAAGCCCAAATATAATACAGATCGGCTGTAAGCCCAAATATAATATAGAACGGCTGTAAGCGCAGATATAATACAGAACGGCTGTAAGCACAGATATAATACAGAATGACTTTAAGCCCATAGATAATACAAGACGGTCTTAAGCCTAACATATTATGCAGAGCGGCCTCAGGCCCAGATGTCAACAGATTGTCCTCGGGCCCATTATTAACAAAACAGAATGATTCCAGATACACAAAGATATCATTGTTCCATAATACACATATGTTCCATTTGTTCATCATGAATTCAGATAGTTAACTTGCAGATAATAGAACGTCAGTATTAACTATTAACAGTAAGAAAAACGTACTGCTACAGTACTATTACTCAATAGTGCACAAAGATTTTCCCATGGTTTATTACAAGTCGACATAGTTGTCTTGCGGATAACAAAACATTAATAATAACTATTAACAGAAGGCAAATATATCACTGCATTAATAGGGGCAGAATAATTCACATCATAACGGCCTCGGGCCCACGTCTATTACTAGGAACAGAATGACCTTAGGTCCATATCAATGCCATTATTCAAGCATATCGATTAATTGAAGCAAAGCACAACATCAATGGAATAGACCATTCACGAATAACAATACATAAATCATAATCACAGGAAGTAAGTGAAACATATTGTTACACTACTATTACTCACAGTGATCGGCTCCCGGTAGTGATGGGACGATGTCCTCGTCTCGATCTACAAGTACAGTGCACAACACATAATATAAGATTATACTCGATCCTTTACTTATTCTCTTTGATCGTTCAATCAATTAGCCATGGTGGTACCAAGCTCATTATTCCTTAATAAGTTATAATCCATGTCTCAGAAAACAGGAGAAATCGATGGGAAATGGTTTAGGTGAAGAAATGGTACAAAATTGGTTGATAGAAAGTAAACAGTCGTCACTAATTTGGGCATAACTATTTCTGTATTTAGAATTTTGGAGTGAGACCACCGCCATTGAAAACTAGACTTCCGGGGCTTGATTTTAGGCTCAAGAATCACTCAAAACGGAGTCTCGAGGCAAAAGATATGCTTATTCAAAGTTGGCTGGACAAAGCTGTCTCCTGCACGTGCGGGAAACAGAGCCGCACGTGCGGCCCTGGGCAGTTTGCAGTCCGAAAATGGCTGAAAAATTGGGACTTCTCATTTTCAAAATCAAACCTCAATTCCATGTAAATCAAAGCCCAAAACCCTTTAATACATAACAAATTTCACATTATTAATCTCCATCAAACATCATAACCTCAAAATAAACAAATATAATGACTTTAATTCTTCAATCAAGCAACTCTTAGGAAATCAAGGTTCAATCAAATATATACATAGAACCCTAACTCAAATGGGTTCAAAGCTTCCCTTATTATCATGATTTCATGAAATTGATGCCTCAAACATAAGGATTCAAGATAATTTATCATACATTAGTTCACTCTTTGACTTTCTCATAGTTCTCTTTAATTTCCCCAAGCTTCCATGGTTGATCTCCTTCTTCTCTCTTTAATTTCTTCAAGTCATCTTCAAGCTCCCAACAATGGTGAACTCTCTCTCTCACTCTCTCTTGGCCTCTCTTTCTCATGGTTCTCTCTCCCTCAGATATTTTGTTTTTGACTTTAAAAAGATGAGTTCACAACCCATATTGCATATCTCTATATATATAAATATATCACACACACAAGCTTAACACAAGGGAGGCCAAACGTGGCCTTACGAATCGCGCAAAATAAAATTTCAATTAAACTTCCTAGATGACTCTAAAAATTGTGCTGATCATAAATATGTCCCCTGTTCTGGTTTCTGAAGCCTCTAAGGTCTTCAATTTGCAGTACCCAGTTAACCACCCAAACGTACATTAACGAATCAGACAAATTAGATTTCTAATTAATTTTCCCAAATAGTTCTAAAAATTTCCATTAATATATCTATGTACTCAATTCCGATTTCTAAACCCACAAAGGTCATCAATTCCAGTTTTAAAGTCATAACTCAACAGATAGTTCTTCAATTCCAATAGATATAATTAAATTAAAACACATTATCCCATAGTTAAACAAAAATGACTTCTTATACGCATTTTGGGGTCGTTACATTTTTAATGCCAGATCCTACCACTCATGGTATGAAGTTAGCCAATGTTTCACTTTGTCCTTCCAACTTTGCTTTCTATTTTTCTTTCTTTCACCAACTTCCAGCTTCCCATTCTTCTCACACCTTCTGCCCATTCGAAGCTACCAATATTGGCCCAACCTGGTTGAGGACCTTTTTGAGTGATAGATCCTGCTCTAGGCCTCAGCACAAAAACATGTGGGCTTCTATTTTGATCCCAAGGGAACTATTCATTGGTACTATGAACCCTAGAGCTTATAAGTGCATCTCTGAGCCCTATTACCTTGCTCAATTTGTTAGGCAATTTGGATTCTCACAGGGAGTCCCTAGCCCTCTCTGCAGTCAGTCCAATTTAAACCTTGCCAGCAGAGATTTGAAGGTTCCAAGATCCAGATTAGAAGAAGCAACTTTCAAGTTTATCTAAGATCTAATTGATTTTGAGTACCTACCCTTCATACCTCAAAATAATACACTGAAAAGGTATCAGAACTGGTGGATGGCCAATATGGAGGTGCATTTGGCCATTTCTTCTCTAGATCTATTAATGGTACTAGACGTGTCTCAAGCCAAGTCTAAACGGGATGGAGTTGTTATTTCCTCCACTGCTCATGCTACTCCAGTTCTTACCCCTGCTACTACAAAGTCTGCTCCTGCTGCCTCACCTCTTCTTAGAGTTACTCGAGTTGTTTCGAAGAAAAGTATGCATTGCTGCTTCTTTCATTTTCTCCTTCTTTATGATACTTTTGCTTTTTACTTATAGTTCTTTGGTGCAGGTGGCGTAGGCGCCTCATAGGAAGACTCTCCTCAAAGAGCTCAAGCTTTAAATCTCCTTAAGAGCAAGCAGAAACAACAAAGGAAAATAAAGCTCTTGCTTGATCCTGAAGAAGAGGTACCTGAGGCTCACGTGGAAAAAGATGAAGTAGAAAAAGAGCAAGAGAAACCATTAAAAAGAAAGAAGAAAATGACAATCTCTCTCTCTCTGATTTCACTGGAGACCCCATTTATGAAGCATCTGCTAAAGCAGTGGAAGCGAAACACTCTAAAGAAATCACTGTGTTCCAGAGGGCTGAGAAGAGGAGACAACAAATGCTTAGGGATGAAGCTGCTGCTGCTAATGCACTCCAAAAAGAAACTGCAAGGAGACAACAAACTGCTAAACATTATACCCTTTCGCAGTTCTCCCACGATTGCTACCATTTCTAAAACTAGTAATTTCCTTTTGTGTCTCTAATTTCCTTTCTCAAGTTTTGATACTGAAACTTAACATTGCTTTGTATTTCTTCTTTTGCAGTAATAACTATTCTACCTAGGACTTCTTCAGTTTCATCTGAAGTTGAAAGACTGTTAGAAGCACCCTTAAAAAGGAGCAAAAAGACTGACATTAAAGTGCCTCAAAGTGTAGAGCCTATTCAGGCAATATTCTCACTCCCTGGTTCTACATTTTTCACATCTTTTGTGAGGCAAAGTATTCCTATATCCTTATCATTTGGCTTGACTCCATATCTTCATTTTCTAACCTTTAAATCAACCCAAATTATTCTCCCTGCAATCCTTGTTGCTTCTTCCCCTCCTGAGGAGATCCCAGTTATTACTTCATCTCCAGTGATAACTGATTCTCTCAGAGAAGATACTAGTAGCTCACCAGTTCTTTGTCCACTATCCCTATCCAGCTCCAGTCCCTTTTCTCTTGACCAACTGGTAGCCAGGACTATGGAAACTGCTAGGGACACTTCATTCTCCTCTCCTATCCCTATGCAGCCATCTCTTCCTTTTACTAGAGCCCTTTCTGCACCAACCATGTCAATGAAAGAGGTGGACATTTTCGAAGCTAGACTAGCTAGCCTTTTTGACATGCCCTCTACCATTCCAACAGCCAGTAATGAAACTGAGCCATTGGTTCTGGCTGATTCTCTCTTGGAAATTTTTTAGAGCTTTTCTACCATCAATAGGGCTTCCTCACCTTCACTGGATTTGGGTAGCTGTTTGGAGTTACTGACATTGTTCTTGAGGATCTCCTTCGAAGCCTTGCAAAGACCTATTATCAAGAATGATTTCCTCCAGTGCTACAAGGTTATTGAGCAATCCAGTATGACTACTTCAAGTCATTCATCTCAGGCAGCAACTACCATTGATTTCTATATCAACATTTGCCATGTTGCCAAAGTTGCAGAGGAGAAATTATTGAGAGACCAGAAATTTGTTTCCCAGATACATACTGAGGTGTCTGAATGGAAAGAACAACATTTCTCTGTCTCCCAATTTCGGGCCCAACTTTTGGAGAAGACAGCTCAACTAGAAGAAGAGTTATCAGCAGTCAACCTGTCTTTGGATCGAACTGCCACCAAGCTGCAAATCACCAACCAAGGACTGACTGATCGGAAGTAGGAGATGACTACAGCCATCCAGTTGTTCCCATCTCTTAAGAGTAGAGAGTCAATTGTAAAGGAACAATTGAAACATTGTACTGACTTTTGGGCCAATCTATGGCTGCATGTATTTAACTCCTTATGAAATGAATTATTTATTTATTATTTGAGTGTTTTCATGCTTCTCTTGTTTAGCACTTATTATACTCCTTGTGTTTCCCACACAGTTGGATAATAAGGTTTCAAATACCTGCCATTAATTTTCTTAGGGTGTACATACCTATTCAAATTTCTCAAATGATATGCTCCCCAAGGCAAGATTCTATAAACTTGATATGGTCCTTCCCAATTAGGTGACCATTTGTCAAATTTATGGCTTTTAATCCCCTATTGGGAGTATTGTCTTCCATACCAAATCACATTCATCAAAACTAATGTATTTGACTTTCTTATTATAGTTTTTGGCTGCTTTCTTCTTTTGGAAAAGAATGCTATGTAATGCCAAAATTCTAGCTTCATCCACATTCTTTAATTCCAAGCATATACTCTGATGGTACTGCTCATGAACTAATTAATCCTGGCATCTCACCCTCAAGGACTTGATGTTAATTTCAACAGGTAACACTGCATCATGCCCATATACTAAGGCATAAGGGGTAACCCCTGTACTTGATCTTGGAGAAGTCCTATAAGCCCATAATATATCCAACAGTAAGTTATGCCAATTCCTGGAATTGTTTTCCACAACTCTCTGTATTCTTTTTTTCAAGGACTTATTGGATGATTCTGCCTGACCATTTGCTTGTGCATAATAGGGAGTATAATTAACAAGACTAATTCCAAACTTTGCCACAAAAGACTTTACGATCTTCCCATCAAATACAGTTCCATTATCAACAGTTATGGTCTATGGGATGCCAAATTTGTGGATCGGATCTTTAATGAATCCAATTGTAGACGTCCCCGAACGCCCCGGGAGGGTTAAGTCCCGTTCCGTTCATATTGGGGTCACTACAGTTCAAGGGCTCAAATGTCACGGTTCTTAATCTTAAACCAAAGAGTCCAAATCCGGCAAATCGATTTTGAAAACAGATTTTTTGAAAGAAGTGCCAAACATGGACTGCTTTGCCAGATACAGAGTCGCCACCTAAATGTTTTTTTAATGGGAAATTTAGGAAACCCTGACTCGGTGCCAAAGGCCACGTGTCCGTCATCACCAAAGTTGCCTCGGCTCGGGAACTTGGGTACGATTGGGGAAGGTCACTTCGCGAGCACCCCCGCTCGGGCCGGTCAAAGACCGGCCTCTACTAACCATGATATCTATTTTTGAAAACATTGTGTGTTCTTATTCCGGTTATTAGCCTAGGTTACTATGTGATGCGCACAGCATACAAGTATAGACTGAGTCGTCTGAATTGGAACAAAACACTTCATGTTTGTTTGTTTGAAAATGGTTTGATGGTGCTACCCGCAGGTAGGCTAAGACGTGGATTTGCCACCCTCAGGTGGGCTTAGAAAACATGATTTTGCCACTATCTAGTGGGCTTAAAACAAACATTGATGAATTGTTCCACTTCAAGTAACTCAACCTCCACCCACAGGCATTCAAAGGTATTATCACATAAGCACATAGCCTCATGGTAAGCATGCTATTCATGGCAGTCACTCACACGCATGCAAGGATGCTAAAGCATAAAACTCACCGAGTACTCTAAGCCAAAACAAAAGCTCATTAGAAATCATGCATGATCCTAAATATGCTGAAATGCCTAATGCAACACATGCAGAATGCAACTATAGCAGGCTCGGCTATTCTAAACATGGCATATGGAATGCTACAGCTAACATGTATTCATCTTGTAATTGAAGTACAATGCAGTTTGTATGGTGCGCCGAGCCCGGTGCATGCAAGACAGATGAATGAATGCAAACATGCTATCATACTGTATGCTAATTGAAATATGCCCTAATCTAACCATCATAAGCAGGTAAATAAAAGGGAAGAAAGACGTGGGGTTGGAAGACATACATCACACTCACGCACACTTATTACAATTATGCCCTCGCGCAGAGGTCCGAATAAATAATACAGTCCCAAATGAAAGAATAGTACAGTCCAAATATTACAGTCCAAATAATGTACAAATTCCTAATAATTAACAAATTAACTAAGAAAGCTGTAAAACTGGCATGCAAGCCAGGGACTGCCTTGATTCCGCTCCGGGTGATGAATGATGCATGTTCGGGTTGCCTTGCGCGGAAATCCACTGGAATGCCCCAATTAGCCTCTGTTTTGCAATTATTCTTGAAAAGCGCGCCAAGCCTCGGAAGACCGCTGATTCTTGATATGCTGCAACAGAGAGCAGGAAAAGGGCATAGCAATGTATTTTCACAAATGTATGCATGTCTCGATCCTCGTACCCCCAATCACGCATCTCGATGCATGATGACCGAGGAGCCGAATTGCACAACTCAATATAGAATGAATGCATATGAACACTACAACAAAACCTAACTCCATCATGGATAATCCGGAGTGTCGGTGACTTGGGAATTCAGACACGTTCCGTCACTCGGAGTACGGAACGTACCTCGTTTCCCGTGCCCGGGCTAACTCCTGTTCCGAACACGATGTAATATGCATGATATGCGTGAAATGCAACTAAGATACAATCCTAACATACACAATGTTATGGAATGGCATACACGCTACACGAGGTGATACACAATCGAGCATACACAATGCTATGGATGAAATGGCATACGCAATGCAATAATGGGCTTATACCAACATGAGAGTTGACTTTTGTTGACTTTTTCATTTCCCGAGAGTTGACTTTTGTTGACTTTTTCCAATTTTGGCTCATTTTGCTCATTTTTTGCTCCTTTTGCAGATTTTCCGAAATGGCGGGTAATTTTCCTCACGGTGGAGGTCCTCCAGGTGCCGGGGATGACTTCGATGTCATGACGCTTACCCCGAGGGTCCGACCCTTTATTCCCGAGAGATACGCCCCATCGGTACATGTTCTTCCGCGGGCCATTTTTCGTCACTACACTGCCTTTGATGATCGAGCACCCGGAGATTTACTTCTGCGAGAGCCAGAGCATCACCTCTCTTACGAGGCACGAGAGGTATTTTATTTCATTTTCTACATTTTTCGTGCATTTCGTGCTTTTGCCATGCTTGAACACGCAGTTTAGCCTATGACATAGTACTTTGTTTGCATTCAGAACATGTGGCTTAAACACTTGAATTTCTGAACACTCTGCTCATTGATTGATTGTGAACGCACGGCACACATTAGTTAAGAATTGAACACACGCCTCAAGCACTGATTTGTCGAACACACAGCCCGAATTTGAAAGTGAACACAGCACACATTGACTAAGAGTAGAACACGCAGCCCAAACTCTGATTTTCTGAACATACAGCTCGAATTGATGGTGAACACACAGCCCACACTGGTTGAGAGAGTAGAACACGCAGCCCAAACTCTGATTTTCTGAACACACAGCTCAAATTGACGGTGAACACACAGCACACACTGATTTAGAGTAGAACACGCAGCCCTAACTCAGATTTTCTGAACACACAGCCCAAATTGATGGTGAACACACAGCCCACACTGATTGAGAGTAGAATATGCAGCCTTAACTCTGATTTTCTGAACACACAGCCCAAAATTGATGGTGAACACACAGCCCACACTGATTGAGAGTAGAACACGCAACCCTAACTCTGATTTTCTGAACACACAGCTCAAATTGATGGTGAACACACAGCCCACTGATTTAGAGTAGAACACGCAGCCCTAAACTCTAATTTCTGAACACACAGCCCAAATTGATGGTGAACACACAGCCCACACTGATTGAGAGTAGAACACGCAGCCCTAACTCAGATTTTCTGAACACACAGCCCAAATTGATGGTGAACACAACCCAACATAG
>JAPPVO010003082.1:0-30166 GCA_030407325.1 Camellia japonica
TTAAGGCTTGTATTCCCTTATTCGGCATTTTGTTTCAAATATGCGTTGTTTTGCACCCACTTCACTTGCATTGTGATGCACGTTCCAATCGCATTGTTATGCACACTCTTCTTCCAAAACACCGGGATATGTCCCTAAGTTTCTTTCCCTTTTCCGAACACCGGGATACGTCCCTACGTTTCTCCTCTCTTTGCGAAACACCGGGATACGTCCCTACGTTTCTCTCTTCTTTCTGAAACACCGGGATACGTCCCTAAGTTTCTCTCTCTTTTCGAAACACCGGGATACGTCCCTACGTTTCTCTCTTCTTTCTGAAACACCGGGATACGTCCCTATGTTTCACATTCCCTGCGGAACACCGGGATACGTCCCTATGTTTCACATTCCTTGCGGAACACCGGGATGCGTCCCTATGTTTCACATTCCTTGCGGAACACCGGGATACGTCCCTATGTTTCACATTCCTTGCAGAACACCGGGATACGTCCCTATGTTTCACATTCCTTGCGGAACACCGGGATACGTCCCTATGTTTCACATTCCCTGCGGAACACCGGGATACGTCCCTATGTTTCTCCTTCCTCCTGAAACACCGGGATACGTCCCTATGTTTCTCCTTCTTTTCTAACCACTGGGATACGTCCCTAAACCTTGGGATACGTCCCCAATCTCTGGGATACGTCCCTAATCTTTGGGATACGTCCCTAATCTCTGGGATACGTCCCTAATCTCTGGGATATGTCCCTAACCTTTGGGATACGTCCCTAATCTTTGGGATACGTCCCTAACCTCTGGGATACGTCCTTAATCTTTGGGATACGTCCCTAACCTTTGGGATACGTCCCTAACCTCTGGGATACGTCCCTAATCTTTGGGATACGTCCCTAATCTCTGGGATACGTCCCTAACCTCTGGGATACGTCCCTAACCTTTGGGATACGTCCCTAATCCTTGGGATACGTCCCTAAACACCGGGATACGTCCCCATGTTTCTCCATCTTTGGTTAAGAGCATCTGGAATACGTTCCAATGCTTATATCTTTCCGAAACACCGGGATACGTCCCTATGTTTCTTTGCATGATCATAAGTTATGTTCGGCTTCTTGCATTGTCAGTTGCATTTTGCCCCTGCCTACGGGCACATCTTTGTCTATCTTGTCTGCTTTGTCTAAGTCTTCGGCCTTGTCAAAAATGAGTCGTCTCTGGGCTTTGACATCCACTCCCGTCATTCTTATGACTTTCGAGTTCTGTCAAAGAGGGGCAACTGTAGACACCCCATTTTTGACCGACCTTAAGACTCAGACGTCACCGATTGAGCGCTTGGTGATGTTGCATATTGTGCTCGTTCAGAAGTCTTAGAGTCTCGGCCGCGAGCCCTGCCTCCAGACTTCCGAACCCTTTCTGTACTTTGCCTCGGTTTGCGAACCAGGCTCACTTTTCTCTGTTTCTCTTCCCGAAGGGAGGAAGAGGTCTGGTAGATCATCTCTCAGTGACCGTAGGCTACGTTTCGTGGTCGTAGGCCTTTTTTCCCATTTTGGAGCCCGGTTCCCGGTTTTCAGAGCCGTCAGGCCGTGTGCCTCGGTTCGGGACCGCCTAACCATCTCCGATTGCCCCGGTTTTTGGCATGCATCCTATTTACTCCCTTTCGAGGGACACTGGGGTCCGAGAGACCAACTTCGTGGTCGAACACCACTCCCGGTGCCTAACAGCCCACTTTCGGGGCCCCGAACTGCGTGTTTCGGCTCCCGAACCTTCATTCTACATTTTTGGGCTCCGACCCAAACTTGAGATAGTCATATTTTGAGGTCCTTTTCATGTTTGATTAAGGACCTCTTACTGTTTGACATCTCCATCTGTCACTTGCCTTTTTACCTCTTTTTGGGCCTTTTTGCACGGTATTTTAGGCATACTTGTGGGCTGTGTTGGACTTAGCCATAAACTACAAAGTGCCTTATTTTGAGTCCCTCTTCAACTTTGTTGAAGGACTCTCGGCCTTTTGAAACCCGTAGCTGCCACTTTCCCTTTTGGCCATTTTTGGAGGGAAACTTGAAATGTTTCCCCCCTTTTTTCCCCCCCTTTTTTTAAACGTTTTTGCCTATATATACAGCCCTCCAGATCTGTTTTAAGGGTTACAAAATCTGATTTAGGTCTCCTATATACAAGCTCTCTCTCTC
Organism: Camellia japonica; assembly: GCA_030407325.1. Taxonomy (NCBI): domain Eukaryota; kingdom Viridiplantae; phylum Streptophyta; class Magnoliopsida; order Ericales; family Theaceae; genus Camellia; species Camellia japonica. The sequence continues at coordinate 2,175 of JAPPVO010003082.1, forward strand.
TCTCTATATTCTAACCCTAAAACTCCAAGTTCCTTGCCCCCTTTCTTCATCACCACCTAGCACCACCACCACTACACCATTTCCAGCAGCAAGGAGGGCCTTCCAGCAGCTAAGAGGCACCATTTTCAGTCCTAGAAGCAGCCAAGGTTTTGGTCTACAAGGGTAAGCACTCATTTCCCCTTTTGAGCTCCATTTTTGTACCATTCCTCTACCCTACTTGCTCACTGTTTTAGGCTCCGACCCTAACTGAAAGGGGCACCCTTTTGATCTGTTCTTCATCTTTGTTTAAGGGCTCAACCCTGTTTGGGCCCTCCATTTGGTACTTGTTTCAATATCATCTCATATGCCTTAATCTTGCGTGCTTTAGCTAGCCTACGAGTGATCTGTTTCTGAGCTTGATATGAACTGTGAGTAGGCCTATTTTGAGCCCCTCTTCAACATTGAAGAAGGGCTCAACCATGTTTGGCAACTTTATCATGCACTTGCTTTGTAATCTCTCGTATTTACCGTAAAATTGCATGATTTGTTTGGTCTGTCTAGCTTCTGTTTTAGGCCATCATCAGGTCTGGAAAGAGTCTTATTTTGATCTTATGGACATATTTCATGAAGGGTCTTTGTTGGTTGGATGAATGTTTGGGGTACCTCATGTTATGGCCTATAGTATCCTAGTTCTTGCATGGCATTCTTAGCATATTTGCACACTGAGTTGAGGCATGTCATCTACTGTGAATATGCATATTTTTGGTCCCTCATCAGTGTTGTAGAAGGAAATTTTTCCATTTGAGCATCGCATACATCACTTGTTTCAATACCCCTCTCTTGGCCCCCGTTTTTGCATGCCATTGTTGTCCTATCTATGCTTACTATTTGGCCATGTTTTGTACTGTAAAAATGCTATTTTGGGGGCTTCCTTGCTACTGTTTTGCATGTCGTGTACCAATTGTGCATATTTAGTATAGCTATAGGCCATTTCGAGTGCCTAAATTCGCATTTCCGGACTATTCCGTGCATCGGGTGTACTTTGGCCATGATTCGGGACTGTTTTCCCCCACATTTCAGTGCTGAAATTCCATTAGTATGTTTGCATATCATTTTCCATGTCATTTCATGCTTTATGCCATTGCCTCGGTTTGCGTGCCCGTGTGCACGCATTTCGAGGCACTTCATTTTCATCCATCGGCCTCTTATGTGAGTGTGGCTAAGGCTCTCTCATGTTAGTGTAAGTCCAATTTGCATTTTAGTGTCATTTGCATCCCGTATGCTATTGCCTCGGTTTGCGTGCACACGTGCACGCATTTCGAGCGTCCCATTTTCATCTTATGGCCACTGATTTTGGCATGCTTGCGAGCCATCCATGTTATTTTAAGTCCATTGCATTGCATGTTCATATGTCATGTTTCATGCCTTGCCATGCTTTGTTAAAATGGCATTCGTGCCTTGGGATCGGTCCTCGGTTCGCGTGCATACGTGCACACATTTCGGGAATCCCATTTCCCTCTAATGGCCTCCTTGTATTGGTGTAAGCCCATCTTGCATTGTGTATGCTGTGTTTCGATGCGTTGTGCATGTTATGTTGTTAGCATTGTGCATGCCATGTAATTGCCTTGTATGTTTGCATGTTAGCTTGTATGCTTAGGTTGCATGTGCATTGTCATGCCTTGCCTCTTGAATTGAGTATGATAGAGGTTGGGTTTCACTTGTGTGTTTGATGTACATTTCATTTGATATCAAAGTTGCTAACTTGGCTTTTGGGCCATCATGCATTGAAATGCGTGATTGATGGCCCGGGGGTCAAGGGCCGTGCTCCCTTGAGTCTATTACATGATAGGGAGTGTGTCCATGCATACATTTGCCTAGAAATTCTATGCCTTGCACTGCTGGTCTGCTGTTGCTGTCAAAACTGTCTTCTGCAGGAATTTTGTGCCGACCGGCAGTATAGAGTGCCGACCGGCAATGTATTTATTGTCGATAGCTTCATTTCCAGCCGGTGGACTTTATACACGGCCGGTGGACATTCTATCCAGCCGGTGATGATCCTTAGGATTCAGGGAGCCTGTCCCAGGACTTTTTGCAATTTTCCAGAGAAGCAGGACAGTGAAACAGAGGCAACAGTGGCATGGTGCGGATTTCTGGGCAAGTCGGACTGAAGCATACATCATTTGCGCATCCCGAGGCGGAGGCTGTGGCCATCTCTTCTTTGCATTTAATTTAATTAGATTAGAGGTCTTGTAATAATTTATTCGTTTATTTTTCTTGGACTGTATTATTATTTTGGTCCCTCCGAGCGAGGGCGAATCTGTAATAAGTGTGTGTGAGTGGTGTGCATGTCTTCCAACCCCCACTTCTTTCTTCCCTTTTATTTACCTGCTTATGATGGTAGATTAGGGCATATTTAATTTAGCATACCTTATGATAGCATGCGTGCATCCATACATTTGTCTAACATGCACTAGGCTCGGTACATCATACAAACTGCATTGTATTTCAATTCCAAATTGAATACGTGTTATTTGTAGCATCCCACATGCCATGTTTAGGATAGCCGAGCCTGCCTAGATTACATCTTTGCATGTGTTGCATTAGACATTTCAGTATGCTTAGGTCCATGCATGGATTTCTAATAAGCTTCTGTTTTGGCTTGGAGTACTAGGTGAGTTTTTATGCTTTAGCATCCTTGCTTGTGTGTGAGTATTGCCATAACAGCATGATTACCGTGAGGCTAGCTGCTTATGTGATATAACTGCTTGAATGCCTGTGGGTGAAGGTCAAATTACTTAAATTGGGATAATGCATTAAAACTGTGAGTTTTAAGCCCACTAGATAGTGGCAAAACCATCTTTTTCTAAAGCCCACTTGAGGGTGGCAAAACCTGCATTTTAGCCTACTTGCGAGTAGCAAATCATTTTCAAAACAAACTTACAATGTTTTGTTCCAATTTAGGCGATTTGGTCTATACTTGTTTGCTGTGCGCATAACATAGTAATTCTAGGCTAATAACCGGAATAAGAACACATAACGTTTTCAAAATTGGGTATCATGGTTAGTAGAGGCCGGTTTTTGACCGGGCGAGCGGGGGTGCTCACGAAGTGACCTTCCCCGATCGTACCCAAGTTCCCGAGCCGAGGCAACTTTGGTGATGACGGACACGTGGCCTTTGGCACCGAGTCAGGGTTTCCTAAATTTCCCAAAAATAAAATATTTAGGTGGCGACTCTATATCTGGCGAAGCAGTCCATGTTTGGCACTTCTTTTCAAAAAATCTGTTTTTCTCAAAAAACGATTTGCCGGATTTGGACTCTTTGGTTCAAGATTAAGAACCGTGACATTTGAGTCCTTGAACTGTAGTGACCCCAATATCGAACCGTAATGGGGGGGACTCGCACTCCCTCGCCCGGGATGCGTTTGGGGACGTCTACACCAACTCGAAAATTTTGACGTGTATCAATATGTTGAGAATCAAGGGTGGGGGAGTGATTCGAGGAAAAAGAAAGTGATAGTGACAGTAAAAAACTAAAGATGGGGGTGAATAGAGCGAAAATCAAACAAGGGCTGATGAAGGAGAGTACTAAGACTTAGAGGAATATGAGGCAAGGCAGGTCAGGGTAAGGATTGGAAAGACATGGATTAGGAAGACGCACATGCTATATGTGCACGATGAGGTTGCCATGCAACATTGGTATGAAGCTAAAGAGAATGAAATTCACTACACCCTTCTATTCATAGCTATGTAGTACTACAGGAAGGCTCAAGAAAAGAAAAACAGACATAAATCGACAAGGACTGGTTTTTGAGAGCCTTGTTCGAAGAAGAAGAGTAAAAAGGGAAAGAGAGGGCAAAGTAAATGTGATATGGGCTGATTTTGAAAGTGGCTTAAGTACTAAGACTAACCATTATAGCTTTTTTTGGGGGGGGGGGGGGGGATGGGGGACTTACAATCTGAGATGATGATGAAAAGGAGCTCTCAAATGAGGATGCCACCAAGAACATAGTGGATGCAATGAGATGTAAAATTAATGAATCTGCCTATTGTAAATTTGTTTTACTCATGGATCTAATATTAATAAAATAGGTCAAAAAGAGTTGCATGAGCCAGAAATTTGGCCTGTCAGATTCTGACACGTCAGTCTTATCAAAGTAGTCAAGTTGAGTCTTTTCTTCTTTTACTTTTGATTTGTCTGTTTTATTTGGAGTCAAAGTCGAATGTTGGGATCCCTCCCCCTCCTCGGGTTCTTATCAATAATAAAGCTAGTGATTCTAGATACCTCACAATGCCAAAAGGTTGATTATGCTAAATCCCAAGATTTCTAAGAAAAAAAAATGATGATGATTTTTCAAAGTTTCAAAAAGATCTAACTGAATGAGAAAAGGAAAGATGAGCCAAACTTGAAATGAATGAAATAACGTTAATAAACTTGAGTAATAAAGGGAAATCCTCCTCTAGTCTCAGATGAATCCATATTGTCTTTTTGGAACATAAGCGCTTAGTCACCCTTTAAAAAAAAAAAAAAAAGAATTCAAAGAAACATCTTTTTCATAATCTTATAAAGGCATGCTTGAAATTGATCCAAAGACCTTGCAACGTGAAGGCTCTCTTAGACCCTAAAACCAAACCCATAGCCAGAGTGTCAAGCATTGATCAAACTGGGACAATTTTCCATTCCCCAACACAAAGTAAAGGTCTCACTTCCATTATAAGAAGTGAAAGCATGAGGCTGGCACCATTCCAAGAATGTGATTCAAGAAAGATGTTCGATTCAGGCAGAAGCTAAGCCATCATGATAGGGAAGAACCATCGGTACCAACAAATCTAGATGGGATGAAATTCACACAATTTATTGACCCTATGAGAGCTTGTTAGGTCAAGAACCTTAAAAAATGTGACCTAAGCAAAATTTAGAGTAGAAAGAAAAGAAAAAAAAAAAAAAAAAAAAAAAAAAAATATATATATAAGAAAGCTCGCAAGATTGAAAACTTGAAAATAGTGATCTTGGCAAAAGTTAGAGCATAAAAAGAGTATTAATACCCGAGTGAACCTGATCCTGAACTATGAATGGCTTGATTCACACCCTTGAGATACGTAAGAAACTTTATGTTGAAGTTCGGCTCCATCCCATTTAGATTTCATCATCAACTAGGCACCTGTTAGTACTTAGATGTCCAACTTTTAAAAGAAAGGGTGTGGTTGTGCAATTTATTGGATTCCACTATAGAATTGCTCGATTAGTAAGCTTGTTAGAGTTGTCATTTGGATTGTTTTCAATGAGAAGATTAGGCGATTTGTGTTCTCTTCAAATAGACCAAATTCACAAACACTTTTCAAAATAGAAGGAATAAACTTCATGGCCCTATTTTACAGTGTCCTTGTCCTCTTAAATGGCCTTTCCTTGTTTGTCTCAACCCACTAGATCTTGCGCTCGAGCCACTGAACAAATGCTTGCGATAGTCTGTAATTAAAGCCTTCCTTGGCAGTCATGAGAACTTTGTTTTGCCAGGTCGTGGTGGTAGGTTGTTTGCACACCAAAATATTCTATTTAAAACCAAGGAATGACTACTATTTCGAAGTATAGCAGTTAAGACCAGTTCTCGATCCTTAGTGACTAATCGAGTTATGTTGACTCAAAAATAAGAATTAAAGTAATTTAAAGAAGATTGGTTTTGAAAAATAATAAAACTAAAATTAATAAATAAAATAAAATAAGAAATATCTTAGTGTTTTGAATCCACCACTAATCTTATAATTAGGGAGTTATTGATATATAGTTTTTAGAAAATCATTGATTTGGACACTGTAAGATGTAAGTTGATCAGAAACACATCGTTAGTGTTAGGTCCCTAAGTCTTGTCAATCCCGCGAACAAACTTGTGTAATCGAGTTGTAATTTTCTGTGCTGTTTTGTCTTGCTTGCTCGAGCGAAGAAATCCTCGCTCGAGCAAAGGACTACTCTAGCTTATAACCTGAAAGAGGTGATTGTGCGCTCGAGCAAAGCATTGGTGGCTCGAGCGAAGATTTGCGTCTGCATAAAAACCTGAAGGAGTTTATTCCTCGCTCGAGCGAAGACTTCGTGGCTCGAGCGAAGGCACTTATGGAAATCACGCGAGATAGGCTTCTTGCTCGAGCGAGAGAAGATTCGCTTGAGCGAGATTCAGAATCCGAATTTCTATAAGTAGTTGGTTTTCTCCAAACTTTAGGATTACTTTTCCAGATCTACTTTGAGATTTTCTAAGGTGTTCTTGTGGAGAGATTTGGGAGAGTTTTCCTTGATGTTTTGAGAGAGTTCTTCACTCATGATCTAAGATTCATGCATCAAGGAGTTTGTTACTTTATAATTCAAGAGAGTTCTCTTCGATGGATTCTGAAGATTCAAACGTAAAGTTTCAAAAGGCGTTTGATTCTGTACGTAGTCGTTAATTCGACAAGTGAAGTTGTGAATTCAACTTCAGGATTGATCAGTTCCGAGACGAAGGCGTGGTGAAAGAGTTACAGAAGATTCGAAGACAAATTGACTGAGTTGGGTAATTTGTGTATTATCTTTGTAATCTTTCTTTCTTCAGGAGTGGATTGATTAGTGGCGTTTTGCCGGTGGTTTTTGATTACAATTGAAGGTTCTTCAATTGTGGTTTTTTCCACGTAAAAATCGTTTGTGTTGATTTATTGTTTATTCTGAAAAACAAACAGTCTAAATCACTTTCGTAAGTGCTTGTTGATTTAGATTGTGTGTTTTTGGATAATTGGGATTTGGAATATTTTAAATCTTGAACTAATCACGAATCACTTAGGATTTTCAATTGGTATCAGAGCGGGTCACTCTTTGTTTTATCAAAACTATAGGAGTGTGATTTTGTGTGACTAGTATTATGGATTCTATTCGTGAAGGTAACTCGACTCATAGACCTCCTTTACTCGACGGTACAAACTATTCTTATTGGAAAGCTCATATGAGAGCGTTTTTAAAATCCATCGATGAGAAAGTTTGGCATTGCGTGATCTATGGGTGGAGTGAACCTATTGTCACCATTGATGGTGTAGATATTCCTAAACCCTTGATAAATGGGACACAACTAATTACCAAAACTCGAGTTGGAACAGTAAGGCTCTCAATTCCTTGTTTTGCTCCATCACACCTGAAGAGTTTCGTCGAATCTGCATGTGTGAGGTAGCAAAAGAGGCTTGGGACATTCTTGAAACGATTCACGAAGGTACCACTTCTGTCAAAAGGTCAAAACTTCAACGTCTCACCTCCGCCTTTGAAACCCTTTTTATGCGCGACGATGGGACGTTTGATGATTTCTATGCAAAACTTAGTGATATCGTGAATTCCTGTTTCACACTCGGTGAAAAAATCCCGAAGCTAAAGTTGTTGGAAAAATTTTGAGGTCCCTTCCGAGAGGTTCCAATCAAAAGTGACAGCCATTAAGGAGGCTCAGAATGTTGACCCTCAAGCTTGATCAATTGGTTGGAAACTTGCAGACTTATGAAGCCACCAGATTTCAAAGAAAAAATAAAAAGATAGTGTGGCTTTCACTAGTGCTCATGAGACTGCAAAAACTCCGGAGACTGAATTTGATTTAGAGTCTAAGATGACAGCAATGCTTACAAAACAGTTTAAAAAAATTTTGAAGAAAAAGAAGCCTAATTTTAGAGACCCTATTTCAAAAGATAAGAGTAATGAAAAACCCAAAACTTTTCCACCAAAATTTGCTCAAAAAACTGAAAAGAAGATTGTAAAGGGTCAAGGGGTCAAGTGCTATGAATGTCAAGGGTTTGGTCATATTGCCCTTGAATGCCCTTCGAAAAAGAATCGAAAGAAAGTTTACACTGTGACTTGGGATGATGAAAGCGGGTCGGAGCAAGAACCCAAAAAACCTGAATCCGGTGAAGACGGGGATAGTGCTTTCATGGCATTTTGGACCACTTTTCTCAACTCTTCCAAAGCCATCGAAATTAGCTCGTGGTCAGAACCTGCATCATGCTCCCACTTTGATGGAACTAACTACCTGTATTAGAAAATCAGAATGAGGGCTTTTCTGAGAGCTTTTGAACCAGAAAATTGGCAAGCCATTGAAGAAGATACACAAAGTGCAGACAATCCGGGCAATCAAAGAGCCCTGATTACTATTCGTGGAGCAATTTCCTATGAAGAACAACAACGAGTTGTTCACTGCACAAAGGCTAAAGATGCATGGTAAATTCTGAGCCAATTTCATGAAAGAAGAGATTCACCTTCACCACCATCCAGCAACTTCCCTGCCTTGGTTGCTAGATTGGATGAGGTCAAGGAGAATAAAGAGCAAAAAGAGGATGATAAAACATTTGAAGACAATGATGAGATCAATGGCGATGAACTACAACAAGCTTACGAAAAGTTGCATGAGGAATCTCTAAATTTGTCCAAAATCAATGACAAACTCTCTCTCAAGCTCAAAACATATGAGAGTGAGAATGTCAGGCTAAAAGGAGAACTTGTAGCAGCAAAACAGAATGTCATCAAGATCTCAAGTGACAGGCAAGACTTATGTGGAAAACTTCTATCCTGTGAAACTGAAAGGAATGAACTTCTGAAAGTGTATTCCACATATGAAGAAAAGCTTGAAAGCTTTGAGATGTCACAAGCTGCATTGGAAGAGATAGTCTGTCAGAAAGATGAAGAACTTCGTATTGCTAGAGCAACAATCTCCATGTGGAACAAAGGTTCCAAATCTCTAGAAGACATCCTCGGGTCTCAACAAATGGGTTGTGACAAAAGTGGGCTAGGCTATGGTGCAACAGCTCACAAGGGACAGGCCTCTACCTCACATAACCTAAAGACTCAAGCAAAGGGAAAGTTGAAGGTAGACCAGGATGATTCCTCTCTTTATCTAACGAAAGTGGGTAAGATCAACAAAAGGAAGGTAAAACCTGTTTTTATTTGTCATCATTGTGGTAGGTATGGCCACATTCATCCTTATTGCTATGAATTGTTTGATAAGGTGTCTCAAAAGGGTAGAAATTCGAATACTTTTTGGGTTAGGATACAACCTTACATGTCTAGGCGGAATACCAAGATTTATAAAGGTGTTCACAATGCTAAGACATTGACCAAGACCAAAAAGATTTGGGTGAGGAAAGAGGATTTGACTTGTTTAGTTGTTCACACTGCCCTAAAATCACGTGACTCACACATGTGGTATCTTGATAGTGGCTGCTCTCATCACATGTCCGGAACAAATCCTACTTCACCTCTCTTGAAAACTATGAAGGAGGAATTGTTACCTTTGGAGATGGCGGACTTCTAGAGTCATTGGTAAGGGCTCTATAAGTGTTGCTGGTCTTCCCAAGTTGGATAATGCTCTACTTGTTGATGGTCTTAAAGCAAATCTTTTGAGCATTAGTTAAATGTGTGATTCCCATCATGAAGTATTGTTTTCTAAAAATAAATGTGAAATTTTGGATAAAAAGGGAAATACTGTCTACATGGAGTTCGCACATCTGATAACTGCTATGGGATTGTTACTACTAATGATCTCTCTTGTCACTCTGCCATCATAAGTAACACATTGATTTGTGGCATCAAAGATTAGGTCACATGAATTTCAAAGACCTAACTAAGATAGCCAACAAAGAGCTTGTGAGAGGAGTACCTAAACTGGGTAAGAATTTGAGCCATGTGTGGTGGACCATATCAACTTGGAAAGCAAACCCATGCCCCTCATAAAAAGGTGAACAGCTTTACAACCAAAACGTCCTCTTGAATTGGTTCACATGGATTTAATGGGTCTTACTCGCACTGAAAGTATTGGAGGTAAAAGATACTTTTTTCTAATTGTTGATGATTTTACTCGGTTTTCGTGGGTAAACTTTTTAAGGAAAAAATCTGATACGTTTGATGCTTTCTAGGCTTTAGTCCTTAAAATCCAAAATGAACAGGGTGTTTCCATTGGGCGTATCATAAGAATTTGAACTGATCATGGTCGTGAATTTGAAAATAGCTCGTTTTCGGATTTTTGTGATATGCATGGAATTAAGCATGAATTTTCTGCACCTATTCTGCTCACAACAAATGATTAGCCAGAACAAGAGAGTGGTTAGGAAAACAGAGTTGTTCAAGAAATGGCTTCATGCTCCTTAGTAAGAGTCTTCCTCCAAAGTTTTGGCCGAAGCCCTAAATACTGCTGTTTATGTCATAAATCGCGTGTATTTAAGGCCCGACACTTTACAAACTCCATATGAATTGTGGAAGGGTTTGAAACCTAATGTAAAATACTTCAAAACTTTTGGGAGTAAGTGTTACATTTTCAAAGATAGAGAGCCCTTGGGCAAATTTGACTCCCGAAGTGATGAAGGTATTTTTCTAGGGTATTCAACCAACAGTAGGGCTTTTCGAGTCTATAAACCTGCAAACTTCATCATTAATGGAATCTATCAATGTGGTTATAGATGACACAGGTTCACCTACTCCAGCAACAAATGAGGATGACAATGGTGAGTCTCCAATCTTGGATACTGAACCACAAAATCAAGGAGAAGCTGCAGTCCAATCACAAGAAATTGTTACAGCACCATCCTCACAGGTAAGTTCAAGTCCAAAGAGTGCTCAAAGGGACATCACTCCAGTTGCTTTTGTCACTGCACGTCCTGAACTTAAACCATTAGCAAGGGTGAAACTGAATCATCCAGCTCAACAGGTGATTGGAAGTTTCATGGATCGAATGAAAACCCGAAGACAGATTCGGGATGAGGTATCACATATGTGTTATGTTTCATTAATTGAACCTAAGAATTTTAAAGAGGCCTTGCTAGATGATAGTTGGGTCAATGCTATGCATGAAGAATTAGGTCAATTTGAACGTACAAAAGTTTGGACTCTAGTTCCAGACCTAGAACATGAATGTGATAGGTACCAAGTGGATCTTTAAAAATAAATCTGATGAGAATGGTACTGTTGTTAGGAATAAAGCTAGGTTGGTTGCTTAAGGCTACACACAAGTAGAGGGTGTTGACTATGATGAGACGTTTGCCCCAGTTGCACGTCTAAATCTATTCGTATTTTGCTTGGTGTTGCTGTTTTCTTGGCTTTAAATTGTTTCCAATGGATGTGAAAAGTGCCTTTCTGAATGGGTACTTGAAAGAAGAGGCATATGTTGAGCAACCAAAAGGTTTGAGGACCCTAAATGTCCTAATCATGTCTACAAGTTAGACAAGGCTTTGTATGGGTTGAAACAAGCCCCTCGGGCTTGGTATGATAGACTTACTACCTTTCTTCTTGATAATGATTTTCAAGGGGTAGTGTGATAAGACTTATTTGTGAAACATACTAAGTCTCATATTCTTGTTGCTCAGATATATGTTGATGATATTGTGTTTGGTTCCATGCTGATCATCTGTGAAATATTTTTCGGATTGCATGACACATGAGTTTGAGATGAGTATGATGGAGAGTTGTCTTATTTCTTGGGTCTTCAAATTAAACAGTCTCCTTCGGGTATGTTTGTTTCTCAATCTAAGTATGCTAAAAATCTTGTGTCAAAGTTTGGTCTTGAGTCTGCCAAAATGCACGCACTCCCATGAGCACCAGTCTTCACCTTTCCAAAGATTTCAGTGGTATTGATGTTGACCCTACCCTTTATAGGAGTATGATAGGGAGTCTTTTGTATTTGACAGCCAGTCGTCCTGATATTTCTTTCAGTGTCGGTGTTTGTGCCTGTTACCAAGCCAATCCTAAAGAGTCTCACCTTTTTGCGGTCAAATGCATCATCAAATATGTTAATGAGACCTTGGGGTATGGGGTTTGGTTTTCCACTGATACTACAGCTGAAATTACTGGTTTTTCTGATGCCGATTGGGCAGGGTGCGCTGATGATAGGAAAAGTACATCCGAGGGGTGTTTTTTACCATGGGAATAATCTGGTTTCCTGGCATAGTAAAAAGCAAAATGCCATCTCTCTTTCCACTGCTGAGGTTGAGTACATTGCTGCAGGGAGCTGTTGTGCACAAATGCTGTGGATGAAGCAAATGCTTCATGATTATGGGATAGAACAGAACACTCTCACACTTTTCTGTGATAACACAAGTGCCATAAACATTTCAAAAAATCCTGTCCAACACTCTCGCACCAAACACATTGACATTCGTCATCATTTTATTCGAGAGTTAGTGGAAGAAGGCCTTGTTGTTCTTGAGCATGTTTCCACTGAGCATCAAAAAGCTGATATTTTTACAAAATCCCTCTTATCTTCTTCGGTTTGAGTTCCTTAGAAAGACCTTGGGTGTCATGCTCGATCACTAGAGTGTTACTTGTTCCTTGAGTAGGTGTGAGTGTTTGCTGTACGAGTGCTTTTGCTATAATCTCATTATCATTGATTTCTGTTTTTCTTGCATGCAACTGTTTATGTACACTACTCATGCTGCTTACAAGATCTCATTGATCATTGCTCATAGTTCATTTTGAATGCCCATGCTTATTAACCTCATGAACTCATTCTGTACACATCCTTGAGATAAATTGTTGTAGGGGTTTCCGCACAAGTGATCAAAGTTCTCTATGGACCACTAACAGTGTTTCTTGTACTTTTACAGTGGAATTGACCGATACTAATATATCATCGGTGATGTTGCGTTTCTTAACCATTTACCATCTGTTTTCACTTCCACGGTTTCTCCCTCAGTTCCTTGAAGTCCGGGCATTAGGAAAAGGCTACCTCAGAGGCACCAACCGGGCCTTCATTATTGATTTCATTCTTCTCTGGTTTGGTTTCCATACTCTTGAGCGTGAACGCCACCAGTGAGTGCCCACAAGAAAGAAAAAGTCAAAAATATAAAATTAAAAAAAAAGGGACTAATTGATTGAGGGGGAGCCTCCGCGTTTACTCAACAAATACCCCGTGATTCCTAGTGGTTTGACTTTTCTCTGTGTTGTTAAGTTACTCTTGGTGGAGGCCCAGCCATCCGATCACTACAAGGATTAACTCTAGCTCAGTGGACTCTCATGGATTGCACACACACACTTTATTTTGTGAGATCTCATGTTGGATTTTGAGTTGTACATTTTCATGTAGCTTATGATCACTGATTATATTTTATCTGCTTTGCTCATGATTTCTAGTGTCATTGTTTTTCTTAAACTGCAAGTTTACAGAATTCATGAATTACGGATTATTTCATCTTAGTATTCACTTTTGGCTAAATGTGATCATCTATTTTTTTTTAGGTCTCACTTCTTGATTTTGAGTATAGTGTTGTTTTTAAATTTTTTTTTTTTAAAAAAAAAAAGGATTTTTTTTGGGTTTGGTTTTTTTCTTCTTGGCTCGAGCGAAGAGTTCCTCGCTCGAGCGTGCTTCTGCTACTGCATTAGACCTGAGAGCGTGTGTTTTTGGCTTGAGCGAAACGTTCTTGGCTCGAGCGACCCCTGCGCTTTATTGACCTCGCTCGAGCGAGAAAGTCTTCACTCGAGCGACCTATCGCGGTTCAAATTCTGACTCTGTGTCTATTCAGTTCATTTTTTCCTACCTCTTCGTTTTTTTCTCTTTCTCTCTCCCCTAGGGTTTTTGTTGTCGGCTTAGCTGCACTCATCTGTTGTGTTTCGCTTGATTCTGGAGCATTTTTCTTCTCTTCATCTGCTTTCTCCGATTCTGGTAAGCTTTGTTTTCTTTTTCGATTATTTTTTGGTTCGTGTGGTGCTTGGGTTGAGATGTGGTTGTTAGTATGCTCTGTTAGACTCTAGCTTTTATTAATTTTAGTTCTTTCCTCCTGTTTTCACGCCTCACTCTTGCATCTAGGGTTTGTTTTGTTTTAATGCTTATTTGCTAGGGTTTAATTTGGGATTTTGTTCCAGGTGTAAATTGGGTTTTTTATTTCTGTATACATTGCCATGTGATATTTTTCTTTTATTTTGCATCTCTAATTTTCTCACTCTGTTGGACTAGATTGGTTATTTAGTGTTTAACAGTTTCATGCTTATTTTGTAGTCTGAGTCCATTGATTAGTCTGTTGCTTATCATCTTCATCATATGCTATTTTTATACTGCTTCTGTTTCTCACATTTTTGAACTAATGGTGTTTTTCTGTGGTGTTTGGTTTGGATTTGGGGGTTTTCTGATGTTGTTTTTTTTTTTGGGTGCTTTGTGTCTGTATTGCTCTGTTTGGGTTGTCTAGTCATGGTTGAGTCGTCTAAACGCCGCAAGACCACTGTTTCTCGTCCATCCTCCAACACTGAAAAATTCCCGTCTAAAGAAAAATCTAAGTCGTTTAGGGAGTCTTTTGCATCTTGTAAAGTCCATTTAGAGCGCAATGTTCTCCCCAATGCCTTTAAGGTTCTTTCCATTCGGTCTTTATTTGATTCATTAGGCGGAAATCAAGTGTTGCATTTTTCGGGTCCCCAAAATTTGAGTCTCATCCGGGAATTCTATTGCAATATTCATTCCATTCAAAAAGAAATTCCGACTTCCTTTAAGACTTGGGTTAGGCAGAAGTCACTTGCTATCACTGGAGATGTGTTTCGGGTATTTCTTGATCTTCCTGAAGTTAGTAATTGTCATTTTCCGTTCCTTACCCGGTCCGGTGTTGATTTTGATAGGGTTGTCTCTGAGTTATGTGGTGTTGACCGGACTTGGCCTGCCGGGGCACTCATTCAGCAGAATGAGTTGCTTCCTCGGTTCCGTCTTCTTAATCTCATTGTATGTGCTAATATCTATGTCACCACCCATTCCTTGCACATTACTCAGGACCAAGGCTATGTTTTGTATTGTATTGTATTCATCACCGTCTTCCTATTGATCTTCCAAAAATGATTGTTTCGAAAATGATTGGGGTCTTTGAGGGTAGAAAGTCTTTAAGGCTTCCTTACGGGTGTTTGCTTACCCGTTTCCTCACTTCTCTTGATATTCCTTTTTCTGATGATGATGAGTTTGCTCACCCTATCAAACCCATTACCAAGCTCACTGTTTCCTAGAGTCAGGCCCATGTGAGGGGGAGTGTGTCAGGGGTTGGGAGTTCTGGTGCAGGTGATACTGATCCCATTGCCGAGGAGGAGGAGTTTGAGGCAGCCACTGCTGGTGGTCCTGATCTACCCGAGATGCGCCCTCGCTCATTTCGTGGCCAGCTGCAGCACTTTGAGTAGGCTGTTACTCGTCGCCTTGATTTTATGGACGGCCGCCTTGATGCCCTTGATAGCCAACTTGATGAGCAGAGTACCATGCTCTCCCAGATCCTCTCGCTTTTTCAGCTGCAGCAGCCCCCCCTACTTAGTTTTTTGGACTATGGTTGTCTTTGCACAGTTTTTTTTGTTTATTGCACAGTTATTGCCTTGGATAGTTTTACTACTGTTGTCTATGTCTGTTTTTGGGTCACTCCCGGACAAAAAGGGGGAGTAGTTGTATGTTCAGGGGGTATATATGTTCTTTTGGGTACTCATGATTTTTTTTTGCATGTTCAGGGGGTATATATGTTCTTTTGGGTACTCATGATTTTTTTTTGCAGAGGAGCATTTGGACAAGTTTATATCAGTTTATATGTTACATTGTCATATTTGCTAATGATGTGGATATTGGCTATATGTTTTTCTTTAATATCTTGATGGTTTGGTTTGTTACATTTCAGGTTTGATGGACTTAGATTTGATTACAGGTTTTCCTCAAGTTTGGTTTATTGTTTCAAGATGTAGTTCAAATTTGTTTTGAGATTGGTTGCATAGTTGGTTTGATTTGAGTTGTAATCATTTTAGCTAGTTCGTTGGTTTAGGAAATTGTGTTAGAAAGTTTTGTCCAGGTATTGACAAAGGGGGAGATTGTTAGGTCCTTAAGTCTTGTCAATCCCGCGAACAAACTTGTGTAATCGAGTTGTAATTTTCTGTGCTGTTTTGTCTTGCTCGCTCGAGCGAAGAAGTCCTCGCTCGAGCAAAGGACTGCATCTAGCTTATAACCTGAAAGAGGTGATTGTGCGCTCGAGCAAAGCATTGGTGGCTCGAGCGAAGATCTGCGTCTACATAAAAACCTGAAGGAGTTTATTCCTCACTCGAGCGAAGACTTCGTGGCTCGAGCGAAGGCACTTATGGAAATCACGCGAGATAGGCTTCTCGCTTGAGCGAGAGAAGATTCGCTCGAGCGAGCTTCAGAATCCGGATTTCTATAAGTAGTTGGTTTTCTCCAAACTTTAGGATTACTTTTCCAGATCTACTTTGAGATTTTCTAAGGTGTTCTTGTGGAGAGATTTTGGAGAGTTTTCCTTGATGTTTTGAGAGAGTTCTTCACTCATGATCTAAGATTCATACATCAAGGAGTTTGTTACTTTATAATTCAAGAGAGTTCTCTTCGGTGGATTCCGAAGATTCAAACGTAGAGTTTCAAAAGGCGTTTGATTCTGTATGTAGTCGTTAATTCGACAAGTGAAGTTGTGGATTCAACTTCAGGATTGATCAGTTCCGAGACGAAGGCGTGGTGAAAGAGTTACAGAAGATTCGAAGACAAATTGACTGAGTTAGGTAATTTGTATATTATCTTTGTAATCTTTCTTTCTTCAGTAGTGGATTGATTAATGGCGTTTCACCGGTGGTTTTTTATTACAATTAAAGGTTCTTCAATTGTGGTTTTTTCCACGTAAAAATCGTTTGTGTTGATTTATTGTTTATTTCGAAAAACAAACAGTTTAAATCACTTTCGTAAGTGCTTGTTGATTTAGATTGTGTGTTTTTGGATAATTGAGATTTGGAATATTTTAAATCTTGAACTAATCACGAATCACTTAGGATTTTCAGTTAGGAAGATTTGTATATTAAAACTAGAAAGTCACGAATTATCTTTGTTTAGCACGGACCGTCACCACTAAACTACGGTTGATGCACGACCTGTCTTAGTAGGTATGACTCATCTAGCAATTCTAATATATAGTAGTGAAAACCATTGAATAACATGTACTCAATGCCTTGAATACATAATTTGAATAAAAATGTTTATTGCACAAATTATCTTAGTTGTACAACTATATCCAAATCAAATCAAAACTTAAAATAGCAAATACAATAAAAACCCAATTACTTGGTCATGGTTTCATCTCTACCCTAAGAAATGAAAATATTAGTTCCACATAATTGTGGACACTCTACTCTAAATTGGTCCTATCTCTTTTCTCTTCTTTTGGCCTTCTACTTTAGGTAGAAGCCCTCTACTTCTCTCTCCACTCTCCCTTTAGCTCCCCATTTCTTTGTCTATCTTATTCTCCTTTATAGAACCTACAAAACAAAAAAAATAATAAAATAAAAATAAAATAATAATTACATGAAAGTTGGTAGACTAACTTTCTTTCTCATTTTTCTTTTCTTTTTATTATTATGTATATAATGATGATGTTGGATGGATATGATGATAACGGTGGGATTCTCCCACCGAAAGATTTATTATTATTATTATTTATTATTCTATTTTATATTATAATATAATATTAAAATATATTATTTATAACAAGTTATGTACACACACTCAAAATACGTACAAACACACAAAATCACACAAAAATATAAAATAATATAAATAAATAGACTAATAAAGTGTATATTAGCGGTTCAAATGTGTAACACTTAGGCATCGATCACTTGGCATTTGCCTTCGAGTGAGAAGCTCGGAAAGCAAGGGAAGGAGGATATGAAGGAGAACCTAAATGAATCACTTGCTCACATTCTAACTGCTGAAGAATCCAATGAGGAAAATAATGGACCATATGGATACTTAGGAATGGGGGCATCTCTCGAGTCATGATAGGAAGTGCTAACCAAGAGGAGCGCCAAGCTATGTCTCTATGAGTTCGGGACCTCATACAGCCATGTAGCTCGACTTTTCGTGCCCCCTTTCGGAAGATGAATAAGCCCTATAGTATCGGACTCCTGAGGTTCTGAATCTGATCTGACAAATGAAATGTGAAATAGATAAATAGCAAAGAGTCCAAATCTGGCAAATTTTTTGAAAAATCGATTTTGAATCAAATTTCCCAAAATGGATTGCTTTGTTAAATACAAAGTCGTCACCTAAATATTTTTGGGAAATTTAGAAAACCCATGACTCGTGCCAAAGGCCGTGTGTCCGTTATCACTAAGATTGTCTCGGCTTGGGAACTTGGGTACGAGAGGGAAAGGTCATGAATTGAGCACTCCCGCTCCGCCCTCAAAGATCGACCTCTACTAATCATGATGTGAATCTTATTTACATTATATGCTCTTGTTCCGATTTATTAGACTAACTTACTATGTGATGCGCACACAAGTATAGACTAATTTGCAAGAATTGGAACACTTCGATTCATGTTTGTTTTGAAAATTGTTTCAAATACGTACCACTTAAAGAAGTGATCGCATATGTACATTACTCAAGTTATTCCAATTCAAGCAATTAGCCTTTATCCACAGGCATTCAAGTAGATATAGCAATTAAGCAATTAGCCTCATGGCAAGCATGCTAAACATGGAAACAATCACATTCGTGCAATATGTTAAAACAAATAAAAGCTCACCTAGCACTCCAAGGCAAACCAAAAAAGATAAATGAGTTAGAAAAAAATGCATGATCCTAACTAATGCAATATGACTAATGCAACACATGTGATATGCAATTACTAGGCTCGGCTACTAATATGACATATGAATCAATTTGATAGCATGCGGTCTAAGCACATATTCAAAGAAGTATTTAACTAACAATGCAAGTTAGAATAATGCGCCGAGCTCAATGCATACAAAACAATGGATGCAAGGCATGAGAGATGCTAAACGAAACATGATGCCCTAAACTAACCACCATAAGCAAGTAAATAAAAAGGAGAAAGACGTGGGGTTGGAAGACATACACATTATTACAACATTTGCGCCCTCACATAGGAGGGTTCGAATAAACTAACTAACTAAGCTAATTACTACGAATTAACTAACTATTACAAAATGAAATGAATAAATTAGCTAAGCTACTTAACTAATTATTACAACAACAAATTAATAAACTATTCTAGCTAATTAACTAATTATTTATAACACAAAATTAACTAGCTACAACTAATTAATTACAACAAATAACTAAGCTAAGTAATTAGATTAAATAGCCTCGGGAAGCGAGGAGTGCTCATTCATGTGCTCGGATTTCCATTCAAAAAAGCCACTGTTCTGTTGCCAGGAAGCCTCTGTTGCACAGTTAGAACACTTGCATTGTTTTTCACCTCAAAACCAACTTTGTTTCATTTCAAAAAGCCACTGTCGGGTTTTGCAAAGGTGGCTGGCAGGCTAGAAGTGGTGGCCTATCGGCCACAAATGATGGTCTGCAGCCCACAAAAGATGGCCTGTCGGCCATTGATGCTTGGTTCTTCTTGCTGCAACAGAAAGCAAACCGAGCAAGAGCAGGGTATTCTCAAGGGTTATTTGCACAACTTACCCCTCCTTATCATCAAACAGCTCAAAGGAGTGGTAAACTTGATTCACAAACCATCAATCGATGCAATTTCATTGCATGATGGCCCATGAACCAAAGTGTGCAGTTTCAATAAATGCAACAAATAAAGACTCTCAAATCCCCTCCCTATCATGGATGATCAAGGGAAATGGTTGACAATGACTCTTGAACTGTTTACATCACTAACAAGTATGAAATGATTCAAGACTCAAGGGTTCAATTAACATCCGATTGAACCCTAACTAAGTTATTATCTTGCATCATTTTTAGCTCTCAATTTTATTACTCCATTTTAATTACCAACCATTCCTTGGTAAATTAAGTCCAAATGTGAGCTTTAAGTCCTCTAATGGAAAGAAGCATCAAACCAAGAGTTGTTTTAGGCATGAGAGAAGTGTTATGCCATTGGTAATGAACCCTCAAAGGGATTAAACCATTAAACACAAGAAGTCAATCTCATGCTTTAAACAAGCAATTAGTTTGAACCAACTTTCAAAGCAAAGTAAAAGCCAAGAAATAAGACAGGTTTCAGAAGTGATTTGGGGTGAAAACAAGTATGGAAAGCCATAAACAAATGCTATCAACTCAAATAAGATGGTGTATAAGGCGTAAACCACCGAGCCTATGAGGACAATTACACTACAAGCATGCAATACAAGACGCAAATGCAATGAACCACTAAAAAAAGTCCTAAAAAAGTGCTAAATCAGTCCTAAAACATATTGGAATTAAGACAAAAATAGCTAGAATAATAAGCTAAAACATGGAGCATGTTAAGCTAGTAAACAAGACACAAGAAGGGGAAGCTAACCCCTCCAATTTTGGACTTCAAAACATGTTTTTAGCCACTAAAAAACCTTTGAAATTCAATTTTTAAAAGCTCAAAAAAAGATAGTGTAAAGGTGGGAAACACAAGGGCAAAGGCTAGAAAAGCAAGGTATAAAGAAATGTGAACCACCCTTCCACCCTTTAAGGCCTTAAATCACAAGTTTCAGCCCAAAATTACAGAGTTTATACAGCCCAAAAATAGTAGAAAAACAGTAGGAAAAATAGCAAATAAAGCAAGGAAACAAATCAAGCTTTATACCTCTTAGAGAGGAGAGCACTTCTAAGCAACAATTCAACACATACACACCCTCAAGAGCTCAAAGTGGGCTCAAAAGTACCTCAGCTCAAAGATGGCAAGGTTTGGTTTAGAGTGTATAGGCAAAGGTTCAAGAAATTTGCAAGAGAGAGAGAATTGTAGAGAGAGAGAAAATAATTTGCTCCAAAATTTTCTAACCTTGAAAGCAAGAGTGGAGGTCCTCTATATAGAGACAAATATCAAACTCCCTCAGAAATATCAATACATACACGTGTAAGCAAGTGCATGCATCTGTGACAACAGTTGGACAACAGTTGGCACAGCTGGCAGCAAATATCTACAAAACACACTTGTGGTCGGTAGGCCACTAATTTTGGCCGACAGCCAAAGGTGGTGGCCGGCAAGTTCCAAGGGTTTTCAAGCTTGAAGATCTATGGTTGTGGTCCAAAACAAGGCAATAAGGACTTCTGGACTTGCTGCTTCCCTTTTGCTCACTACTTGCTGGAGCAGCCTCTGCATCCCGAATGTCTTCCCACTTTAGCAATTTTACTCCTGCAACTTTGCCAGTCCTTGGGGTTTCATCTGTTGACAGTTCAATAAAGAAGAGTGCATCAGAAATAGTGTTCCCATGTACTCCAAATGGTTTTTCAAATGCATTTATGGTCATTGTTCTCTTTCCCAGTTTTTCCTTTATACATTGGTGATAACTCGATGGGATAGCCCCATATCAGTGCATCCAAGCTCTGCCAAGTATCATATAGTAATTTGCATCTTCTTCAATCACATGGAACTTCGTTGCAAAGCGGATCTCGCCAATTGCTAAGTCCAGTAAAACATAGCCCTTAGTAACTTGTTTCTCACCATCAAAGCCTGTCATAGTAATGGGTTGGCAAACCATCCTGGACTCTAGAATACCAGCTTTTGCAAAGGTGTTGGTAGTGATGACATTTATGGATGCTCCACCATCAAGGAAATCACACTTGAACTCTAAATCATTGATGTAAGCTGTGATGAAAATAGAACGGTTATAGGGAAATGGATATGCTTTGTCTGCTTCTGAAAAAGTAATAGACCCATAGTCTTCCTAGATATGCCGAGGCACATACTCCTTAGCCTCAGCAACTTTAGCATGATGCACTTCAAAGATGTTGATGAGGGCTTTTGTTGCCTTCAACCTGGCAACCTGGCTCAGCCCCATCTAGTTAAAGAAGGTACAAAACTTAATAGAGTTTTTTAAGGCATGGGCATGGGTATCCTCTGTGAGTTTTTCCTCCACAAGTACAGTTTTCGAAAGTTGGCCCGCTGCAATTTCTTCTAAGGATGCCATGTGCACTTGATCATGCACAGGCCCAAGATACCCAATCATATGTACATTCTTCCCCTTCTCCTTATGGTTAGGATAAAGGTCTTTTCTTACATCACGGTTACCCTCATATTTGAATTTCAACTCATTTGCAGCAACTTTCTTCTTGAACATCCTTTTCAAAGTCTAACAGTCCCTAGTGGGATTTCTAGTGGTTCTATGATAGATGTAATCATCCGAGCTTTCTTTATCCTTCTTGGTTGGTGTACATCAACCGGCGGTAAAGTGAGTTCACTGTCGGCTACCAATTCTCTAACCAATGCTATGACATTCTCGAGGCTGCAAGGGTATGGCTTTCTATCTTCGTAACTCTTCATTTTTCGAGAGGACGACACCTCTCCTTGCGAGCGGCTCTCTCCTATGGAGGCTACTGCAACAACTCTGTTACTACGAAGGTAGCGGTGACTTTCGAGAGATCGATACAAGGGGTCTGTAGTACTAAGGTTTCAAGCTGCTTCAATCAAGGCTGAAAATATGGGTAGATTATGGTTTACCAAAAAGATTTTGTAGTCGCATATGGCACCCTCCACACATATGCTAACTAAGTAGGCCTCATCCACTAGTTCATGACAGTCAATGGCCTTATCCTGGAACCGTTTGACATAGTCCATTATATCTTCACCTTCTTTTGGACACCTCGCCCAAGTATGAGGGTTGTGACTTTTTTTGGATTTGAAACAACTTCGTGTGAAACTTGTACACCATCTCTTCCTAACTCTTGATTGAGCTGAGGCCCAAGTTCAGTACCAGTTATAAGCCCTTTTCAGTGAATGATTTGGAAAACTCCTTGAGGCGCAGAGGGTGGTCGCTACCATGGACACCAAGGGTCTCAATGAACCTTACCACATGTTCTCTAGCATTACCTTGCTTGCCATCAAACTTCATAAACTTGGGTACTCTATACCCAGTTGAATATGCCATGGCTAGTATCTCTTAAGGATATGGGGGCTTCACATCCAGATTTGGGAGAAACAGTAGTTGCTTCTTGCTACGGTCTTGCTCGAGCATAGCTTGGACATCGGCTATAGTAACGAAGTGAGTCGGTTGGTAAGGGCCTGTTAGCTTCTAGGTAGCTAAACCAGCAGCTGTACCGTTCACCTAAGGTGCCGCCGGAGACATCTGGATTGGAGCTTGATTCTCAGAGAGCGTGTTAAGAGATGGGTTTGGGACTGCTACAGGCAGAGGCACTTGTAGTAGAGCTGGTCTGCATAGCCATAATGGCCTCGGTAAGAGTTTGGAAAGCTGTCAGGATCTCCCTCTGCGTGTCCTAAAGTGATTAGATTGCCTCGACTACAACATTGTGGTCATGATCTTCAACATGTGCAGCTTTACCATTATAAGAACCTTGTTGTCGTGGGTGTTATTGAACTTTATTGTTTGCCATATTTTCCGGTGAAGTATGAAAGCCACTGTGAGTAAGGACCATCAACAAAGCAGCCTCCCCAGCGGAGTTGCCAGAAATATAGGGAGGTTCAGTGTGAGCAGTGATTAAGAGAATAATTAGAGAGGCAAAACTATGTCAATGGTCCAATAATGATAGGATGACTAGAGAATGAGCAACTAGGTGAAGATGAAACAAGTGACTCAAGAAGAAAGGAATGACAGTCCACAAATGGGCAGTATCTCCCCTCAAATTCCTAGAAATACCCTTTGGGACCTTGGGAAATAGGTCTTATTTATAGGCTTTCCTTCGCACCAAGAGAATACGATGTGGCCAAATAAAGTGAGGACATGTGTACCTAAGAATCACATGGAATATTCTGCCTTGAGCTACTAGACTGAAAGTGCCACGCATCCCTTTGTATGTACTATGTACTATCCGTTTGGCACAGATGCCTCAGCAAGTGCACTTATAGCAGGAGTGTTTGCTGCTGCAACTTGTCTCCTCGGCCTGAACCTCAACAAGTGCACTTGCAACAGTAATGTTTGTAGCTGCACTTGCCTTCTCAGTTCAGTTTAGCCAAGAGATGCATTCTTAGGACTTCATAGCTTGCTATCAACCATGTTTTTGTGTTCACCTTAGTGAAGCCTCCACCTTTAGCCACCTAACCACGAACTCCCTAGCTTCAAAGCCATAGCCAAGCCTGCTATTAGCCATGACGTGCCTTAGTACCAAACCCAAGGGGGCTTGTTTGGTCCTACCTGTGGACCAAGACAAGTCTAGGACTTGGGCGGATGGAAAGGGAGTCCCTTGCACTCGGGCTACCCTGCTCTCATCTTCGCGGGGTCACTGCGGTATACTAGTGTCTCTGGTCCTGCTATCAGCTCTAAGTAGAAGCTTTGGGGCCTGCTATCAGCACTAGGCTAGTAATTCTTTAGGGCATGCTATCAGCGCCAAGCATTAGCCTTTATTTATGGAAGGAAGCTCTTTCCAAAGGTTGCTATCACTGTGGTGGGGTTTTTCCCCCGCAAGTTTGTTGCGATGGTTGTAGTTGTCGCGGCAGCTATAATTGCTACGGTAGCCTTTTCCAGTGACAAGCTCAAATGGTAGTGCCGACAATACTAGAGATGGCGGCGTTGATAAAGTACCTCCACAACTTGGCCGCTGCAAGTGTTGCCTCTGTAACTCAGTTGTTCTGGTTTTCTCTTTCCCTTAGCAACTTCAGATGGCGGTGGCACCGGCAACACTCGGAATGGCAGTGTTGAGACAAAGTGCCTCAACAACTTGACCACTGCAAGTAATGCCTCTGTAACTTGACTTAGACATTTTCTCCTTATAGAGTCTGTTCGGACCCTTGGCGAGTCGAACCTGCTTCGGCTCACTGTTGACCTACTTCTCTTGGGCTTTAGTCCATGCTCCTTTGGTCATTCCTGGTCGTCTAATAAAGACGACCTCTGCACTTAGGTCCATACTTAATTTGGACTTAACTTTCTGACCCTCTACAGTAACAAACCACACCTGAACATCTCGGCTAAGCCTTCCTAGTTCTTAACTGATCTCTTGGGCAACTTTAGGAACTGGTCCGACGCTATCTCTCCCAATGTTGATTGGAATACCTTACACAATAACGGATTGTTCCCGCTCCACAATGACATAGCGTTCAAATACAAGCCAACATGAAAATTGGGATCGAACTTACCGTAGTATATCTGGAACCTTGTCATTGAGAATCTCTTCGGTGCCTCAAAAGTGTCTAACTCCACTAAGAACGATGACTTCGGCTTTGTGGTGGAGATGACCTCAGCTCCGTTCCTCTTTCTTTGAAGGTAATTACGTAGATCCTCCTTTGATCTTCTGGCTGCCCTATTGTCGACCGATCTCAGCTTGTTTAGTGCACTACTCTCTGTGCATGGGTGCGTTCTCTTTGACTTCTTGATATCTGTTGTCTTCTCCGTATGGTGCTCCTATCTGTTCATTTGTTAAGACCTTCTGATCTACGACCCTCATATTCTCTATTACTCTATTCTCTATGGCTATACTCTCCCGACGTGTTAACGTCAGGGAGAGTTCGCAATTCTCCTTCCTTGATTCCACGCCGCGACCTGTCCGCCTTGTTGGGCGCCCGCATCTGAAGTAGCTAGGGGCATTGTTGGCAATGGCAATGGCATCATAAAGTTCACCATCATCTGTAGGTCCGTCAATTTAGCCACCAAGTCTTTTACCTCGCCATCTTTTCACATGCATCGGTCTTTCCAAACCTAGAGATCACTTTTGTGATAATATTCTTCCTGGGTATGATTTTGTCTGCCCTCGCTTGGTGGCATTATTCATTTTTGGATTCACTTCCTACACCTTGTCGCTATCATACTCTCCTCCATCGATTGGATCGACATGCTCCCCATCCTCATTGTACAAGTCGTCTCCAACTCTTTCCCCTTGTTTGGCGTTGGCCATCTATTCCTACTAAGTTCCCATAAACGCTGCCAAATTGTGGCTATTGATTTCCAACTTCACAACCAAACTAGATCTCTAGGCCGAGATCTAAGGAACTTAACCATAGAGCATGGGGAAGAGTAGAAGAACCCAACACCTGTACACAAGAAGACAGCAAATACCACGGTGGCTTGTCCACCAAGGACCACTCTGACGATCAAGTCAGTTACTTATCTGACAAAGATATCGGCACAAGTAAATCACTCATAATTGAAAGTGTACCTTAAAACCACGGGAGTGCCTTACTTTTATAGCCTGCAATGCCCACGTCCTTGTTGATACCCCATTTTGATGGATATTAAGACTTGGGCACTCTTTTGCGAACACCCGATGATGAAAGTTGGAATGTGCTATCTGATGAATTCCTCAATAGGAGAGCTAGGTTCAAGCTTTAATCCTAACTTTACACCCGTTTTCGCCAAACTATTTTAGACCATTTTTAAATCTTTTTCAAAATGTTTTTTCTCGTATGGATCCCAACATTTCTACAAAGTTTCGATGCTCACATTTTTAAAATTCAAGTGTTATATTTGTTTAGTAAATTGAGTAAGGACAAAGTAGAAATGAGTGGAAAGAATGATAATTTTCTTCAAAAAACTCTGTTTTCCCTTTTAAAAAAATATCTAGCCAAACGATTTTTTGTTTGGTTGGACAATTTTTTGTCTAGCTGGATGATTTGTCTAGGTAACAAAGTAGTTTTGAAAAATTCATCATTTTTTTTGAATTTTACACAAATATCTTAGATATTTGCCTTTGAACTTCCTCTACAAGCTTCTCAGATATATATATATATATATATTTTGCCTCAAAACTCTATAAATACACCCCTCCTACTTCATTTTAAAGGGTTACAAAATATTTCTAAAAGCTAAGAGACTTGTTTGAGAGTCCACCTCCTATACTTTAACTTCTATTTCTCATATACCAACCATCGAAACTCCATTAAAGCTTGACTCCAAGTTTCTTGCTAAGGATCCTAAGAACTCTAAGACATATCTAAAGGACCTTGAGGGTACTATGAGAAAGTTTGTGAACAAGAAAGCTTAGCCTCTCCTCAAGAGGTGAACTGTTGCAATTTTTCTTACTTTCACTCTTTCTTTCTTCATCTCTAAGCTCTGTATTTCATTATTAGCTTGTTGTAATCATGTGATTGGTCATCATGAATGTGGAGGGAACTAGGATATAGCCACTTATCCATTGAATTGATTGTTCTCTTTATTTTCTTGTGCTTTTGCACACTTTTCTTGCTTTCTAGTGATATAATTCATTGTTGTTGTACATAGATGTGTTAATTGAAACCTCATGGATGTAGAGGAAACTAAGATATAGCCACTCATCCATTGAGTTGATTGTTCTCCTTATTTTTCTTATGCTTTTGCATGCTTTTCTTGTTTTCGATTGCTATAATTTCATTGTTGTTGCATATAAATGTGTTAATGGGAACCATGTGGATGTGGAGGGAATAAAAAGTAGCCACCCATCCACAAGTCTAATTATGTAATGTAATTTCTTTCATTTTTATATACTTTCTCAACATCTATCTCATAATCCAAACATGTTGGCTCATTTTCTTCAATCCATGCTCAATTCTAATGAGTGGTGGTGGTTGTTGCATGGTGCTACTTGGATGATTCTTGGGATTTGATGTTGAGGGGGTTGTGGTTTTCTATTTCATTAACTCTTTTGGAAGTTAAGTAAGGGATTTTATGTAAAAAGTATTGAAATCTCGTTTCTCAATCATTCATGAATATGGAAAGGGATAGAAACATCTTTGTTCCATGAATAGAAGAGGAGTTCTCAATAGTTTTGATGAATCCCTTACTTTAGAAGCAAAGCTTCCACTAAGAAATGGTGTGCACTAATTTACTCTCTCCAATTAATAGCATCGATTTGGATATTAACTTGCCCTTATTGACAAAGAGATGATGTAGGTTCCCATCTATTCTTAGGTTTGAATTTGTTCTTACTTTAATTTAATTTAATTTGATAAATTATTATAAACATCATGTTATATATAGCTCCTTGTGTTGTTAAATAAGGGTAGAGGTCTATCTACCTCTTTCTTGGTTTTTTTTTTTGGCAAGAGGGAGAGGTAGAAGGGATGAGCACCCCATAGAAGATGTATTTTGCTTCTGTTTTGGACTTTTTGCACCAATCAAGTTTCCCCGGAGGTTATGATCGACTGAACATCTTTTCAACTATTCGGACAAATTTGTCTATGGCCAGATGAATTTTCTAGAGTAGAATAGGATAGTTTTGGGGGAATGTTCTCTTGGG
>JAPPVO010003083.1:0-15084 GCA_030407325.1 Camellia japonica
CATATAATTTTATCGTATTTATCTTTAAAAATATAAATAGTTTATTTTTAAAATTACACATGTTTATTTATTTATTTTTTTTTTTGTAAACAATTATAATGGAAGTATATATGCAGTTGTAAATATTTGATCAATTTCATTTTTTTTAATATTTTTTTTTTTATGAATAATTTACATACAAAGTTCCACAAAATTATTAGTTGGATTGTCGAGATGTCACTTGTGATGAGTCCCACAACACCCTTGGACTTCATACAATCTTGGATGGTAACGCGTCAAATTTTTTCGGGTTTTGGACATAAATTATTAGTTTTAAACTCAAATATTTTGATGTTATGATTTTGTACTTTATTGTAATCCTGACAATTTTGACCTTCCTATCCCCATAATTTACCCCATCGTATTAATGTTCTCCCAAACTTTATTTCATTAAAATTAAGTTTAAACAAATATAATTGGATCGGATAATTTTACCATCCCTCCTATCCCTTTGTTAATTAATGATAGTAAATTATTACATAGAAGAGGAAATAACCAGAAACACAAAAGTATTCCAATCCTTGAAAAGAAAAATAAAGTTGGCAAGAAGCTAACTTGTCGGACATGAAACCAATAAATAGAAACACCCTAAGAGAAGCGAAATAAGTTTCTCTCCATACATTCTCTTTTTTTTATCTCTCCATATCTTTCTTGAGGCCTGTAACAACCCCGATCCGTAATTAAGTACGAATTTATAATTCAGGATGTTAATTAAGTAATAAAATAAATTATGTGTTTATTACGTATTTTGTATGTTATTTGGCCTGTTACTCGAAGTAATATCTGTCAGGAATTCTATTTTGATCTGAAAATTGGAAGCCTTATCGATAACCGAAACTAAAATTGGTTACATCAATATGTTATTTAGAATGTTATGGCAAATTTTATTAAAAATTGATTCAGTCTGATTAATTAAGTTGCGTTTGGCAAGTCTTATGTTCTAATTAATGTATTATGGCATGATAACTATATATACAACACATTAAGCTCACTTGAGCTTATTTCTTTAACACTTTGAGCTCCCAAATCTGAATCAACATTTTAGAGAGAGAGAGAGACTCCATTTTAGAGAGAGAAAGTGTAGATTCAAGTAGAAGTTATGGATTTTGCTAGAGTAACTCAAGTTTGGCAAGAATCTTGTGTATTTGAAGGCTTTTGGTGAGCATCTAACCCTTAATTCATGAAGATTATGTGTTGTAGAGATACATTCATGGGGTTGTTATAATCATTTGCATGTACTTCACATGAGTTTGTCAAGAAGATGAGGAATTTGCTTATAATTCTTACATGCATGGAAATATGAGTGTTACATCATCATTTTGATCATAAGCTTTATCATTATGTTGAATTGAGACCATGAAATTAATATGCATGCATATTAGATCAAGTTCTGTAAGTAAATTCCATGTGTGAGGAATCTTAGGAAAGAATTAAGAAGAGAATTCTACTTGCATGCCTAAACATGTTGGGTTTTACTATGTCAAGTTTGATTTTGATCATTCATGTGGAAATTATGGATAATTGGCACATGCATATTTGAATTGTCATATATTACCTCTTAAATCATGTTTTGAAAAAGAGTTTTGTATATGTTAGAAGCCTTAAAGCCCAATTTTGTTAAAAATATGGACCTTGAGAGAAAGAGCTTATGAAACTTATATGCATTGAGGGTTTGAACCCAATTTTGGTTAAATCCATGAGTTTTGAGGTAAAAGTTTGTAAAGGATCATGTATTCATGTGTGTGGATAATTTTCTAAGTTTTTGAACACGCCATGCATGAGTTTGTCTTTGAAATTGCATGTTTGGAGCTCAAGACTCTGTTTTAGAAACCCAGAATTTTGCAGTCCGCTCGAGCGAGGAAACCTGTGCTCGAGCGGAGAATACGAGCTCTCAGCATTTTTGCAGACATGAGCACTCCGCTCAAGCGACCAAAGTCGCGCTCGAGCATAAAATGAATGCAACCAGTACTTTTTCAGATAGGCCAGTCCGTTCGAGCGACCAAAGTTGCGCTCGAGCGACCAAGCCATTTTCAGTGCATTTTGACAAGTTGTTCTACATTTCATTTCCATCCATTTCTGAGCATATGTAGACATGAATTATGAGATATTGAAGAGTCATGAGCTAAGAAATGATATATGTAAAGTGAATTAGAAAAATACGAATAAATCTGAGAATTGATTTACGTGTACAAGTCTTAAGTACTGAACTGAATAAGAAAGCTAAGCCATAACAACCATGTGAAAACGTGTAATGATAAGATGTGTTTCTGTTATGTGCATCTGTGTTTGTAGGTCAACATCTGAGGATTGACCATTTACGGGAACCCACTGTGAGTAACGTTATTGTAAAGATACGTTTATATGAATTATGTTCCAAATGTGATTTGATAAGTTATGATTTCTGAAATAATATTTGTTTACATGAACGAATGTCCTATATTTGAAATCTATTATGGCATCCATAGATAGTCCCAAGTCATGGGGGACGGCATGTTAATGCGGGTCCATGACATATATGTGATTACGAGATCTCGTTAGCCGCTTCATTGTGGTGATATGTGTTTAATCGGTATCCGAAACCGATTACTCTAGTCGGAAGATGATATGTGATCTGTTCTATGGGATGTACCACTATTATATTCAAATATGAGAATGATTATGTTATGATCTGTTTTAGATTATGATATGTTCGGAATTCGTTCACTAACCCCTTTACCTTAATGTTATTCATTGGGCTTTAGCTCACTGTGTGTATATATATGTATAGGTGAGCATTTTGGAGATCAAGCCTGAAGACTTTTGTCTGGATCTGTGTTCTGTTCTCAGCCAACCATTGTGCCTCACGTGGAGGTTTCGGAAGTGTCATGTGTTATAAGTTCTGGTTGTGTCTGTATATGAGACTTGTTTGTTTTGTTGGTTGTACTTAAGATACTATAATGTGT
Organism: Camellia japonica; assembly: GCA_030407325.1. Taxonomy (NCBI): domain Eukaryota; kingdom Viridiplantae; phylum Streptophyta; class Magnoliopsida; order Ericales; family Theaceae; genus Camellia; species Camellia japonica. The sequence goes on from JAPPVO010003083.1 coordinate 2,982, forward strand.
GTGGGTATAATACAAGAATGACTTTTGGATATGTATATAAAGTCATAAATATTTTGTTTCACATAAGTCAGCATAGCTCATTGGACAATTATATTTATGTATTTGCTTCCACTAGCCCCTTAATTTTGTTAATCAATTCAGAGGCCTTTGGTAATCCAAGAATTACTGGCCGGTTACGATGCTAAACCTATAGGGGCGGGTTTGGGTCGTGACAAGGCCCCAATTTGGGCACATAAAAGATGATTTGAACACTTTCTCTCATAGGCCTTGTAATAAAGATTATTCATACAAAATATCAGTTTCATGGAACAAATATAAATATAGGAACAAATCACATTTTATTTTATAAAATGAATTATTTATGGAATATAAACTTAAATCATCTATTTTATAAAACAAAATATAATTTATTCATATGTATGTAGTTATCTGACTAAATTAATTTTTTATACGAATAACTTCTGTTGTGAGGGTCTTTGAGATAAATTGCTCAAATCAGTATCCAAATTGAGGCCCATAGAAAAGATATGGAGAAATATGGAGAGGAGTTCCTCTAAAAAGAAGTCCCACAAATTACAAAAACAAAAAAATGTTTGCACCTATACCCAATCCAAAATCCAAATATAGTACACATATTATGCGATATATTTCATCATTATTTTAAATACGATAGTTCTTATATCTTGTTTGTTGTGTGAATTCATTTACGTCCTATTATTTTATAGATTTAGTAAATCGTACATGTACTATTGTGTGAATTTGCATACATACGATGAAAAAAGTTGATAAAATTTATGTGGCCCATATATAATTTTTTTTTTTTTTTTTTAGGAACAATTTTCCATCTAAATTATAGCAAGTGAGAAGAAATTAGATCAAGGACGGATGCAGGATTCTAAAATCGAGAGGCGAGTGTATATGCAATCAAAAAATTTGTAATGAGCATGTGATATACAACATCAATTTCTACCCAAATATCGCAAAAAATATATAATTAGATATTTTCATTCATCGTATATAATTACAAAATATTATCAAAATACAATTGGATATGTTCTAGTAAATCCATATTAATTTTCAAAAAAACAACTATTTGCTTTACATATCTACTTAGGCATCTAAAGTTGTGCTCGACGTTCTTTCATAATATAAAAAGCATCTATGATGGAATCTACATCAAAATCTCAAGCAATGTCTTTCTCAACATATGTTAACAAGTAGCTTGAAATAAAATCATCCTCCATCCTGTTGCGCAATCTAGTCTTTACAATTTTCATGGCTGAAAATGCACGTTCTGTTGTCATCGTAGAAACTGGTAAAGTTAGAACAAGATGAATTAATCTATCGACAAGAGGATAAATTGTTGACTTCCTTGTTGTTACCAACATTTGGCACAAGTCAGAAATTATCAACAACTGCTGAAACTCAGGATGTTTAAGAATGTCAATCTCGTAGTTTTGCAATTGGAATTTCAAATGTATTTTTTCTTTCTCTGTAAAGTCATTAGAATAAAATTGATTTGCAAGCTTGCATATGTCTTCAATTTTGAACGAACTGTAATCATCCCTAGGATTTAAAGCAGAGCTAAGAATAAGCAACTCCATCACATCTTCTTTGAATCTGTTGTTCAATTCTTGCAATTGAGAATCACATATAATTGTAAAAATATCAACCCGAAAATGATGCTCAATAGTAATGTGATCTCTTTGGTGACAAGCACGACCTCTACCAGATGTGTAACGAGTACTCATATCAGGAATATCTATGGCATATTTTTCACAAAATAGTTGAACATTCTCCAACAAAGGAATCCATCAATCTTTTCTATATCTTGGGATTTACGTTGCAAAGCTTGGTGAAGATCATCAGTAGTCACCATAATATCTCTCATCAGATGTAAGATAAACACAACTCAAAAGATGTAATCTTATTATAAACTCCATCTACATCTGCACGTTGAGTAGAGGTGGCTCCATCATTGATGACATTACTTAAGACTGAACAAGTTGCACTAAACATATTTATCAAACTGCAAATAGATCCCAAGTGAGAACCCCATTGAGTATCTCCAGCTCGTTTCAATGTCCCAACTTAATTTTTGCCTTTACCAGTTTCAACTTCATCAATGGCAAGTTTTGCTGCAATTTCTTCAGCTTGAGCAATTTTTAACTGATCATGCCTTTTACAAGAAGAGCCACATAGATTAATTGTAAGAGCTAGATAAGAAAAAAATTGGGCAATGGATATAACATCTTTTGTTGTCGCTACCAATGCTAATTGGAGTCGATGAGCAAAGCAATGAACATAATACGCAAAATGGCAATCATGAAGAAATAAGGCATGTAACCCAGTCCACTCTCCACACATATTACTAGCACTATCATATCCTTGACTACGAATATTTTGTACACTGAGATTATGACGAGATAGGACAATACATATTTCTTCTTTCAAAGTTGCTAATGTTGTATCCGATACATGAACTATGTCAAAAAAACGCTCCTTTATAAAACCATCTTTATCAACAAATCTTAGAACAATGGCCATTTGCTCCCTCTTTGATTCATCTCGAGCTTCATCCACTATAATGCAAAATTTTTCTTCATCAATCTCCTCACGAATGAATCTTTGTATTTTGTCAAAGAAAATACTAAGAATCTCTTTTTGAATTCGATGCAAGTAGTATGAAGCATTTTGAGGAGCTTTATGTAACACAACATCTGCCACATCCGCATTATAAGATGCCAAGAGCTTTATCAATTCAATAACATTCCCTCGATTATTAGAATCATGACTTTCATCACGACCTCTAAATGCACAAGCTTGAAATGTAAGCCATTTGACAGCATCTATTATAGTCTTCAACCACAAACAGTTTTTTGCAACTCGTTGAGAAGTTTGTTTCTCAAAAATCTTCTTAATGTGTTGCGCGTGATTTGTTAAATCATGGCAAGATTTAACAACAATTCTGTGCGATGAATTAGGATTGTTTCCCATATGAGTTAAGAAAGCACAATTCTTCCCACTATTGACTTTCTTCCATGAAGAAAATCCATCAGAAATGAAAGCGCTAGAAGTAGTGCGTCCATTCGATTTTGTAAAAAGATAGCAAGGAAGACAAAAGACACAATGTTTTGTAGGAGAATATTCTAGCCAATCTGGAAATAACTTGTACCAAGAAGTTAGAAAATGACACCCACTCCTCTCTTCAAAAGGTTGGTTGTCAGGTTGGTATGGTCCAAATTTGATATAAGCTCGTCGAATCTCATCACGTTGAGATATCAAATAACCCCAAATTTGTTGTCGTAGTCCTGGATCCCTTACCAAAGAAGATGTATCAACTTCTTTGGATTCTATTCTAGGCACTTTACAAGGACATTGTTCAGGAATTGAAGCTTCAACGTTATCAGTGGAAGGTTTTGTAGTTGCATTAACTTCTATATCTTGAGAGCCTCTTTTCTTAAAGAAAGAATCAATTTTTTTGTTCACCATAATTCACCTAACATTCAACTCAATTTTATTTAAGAACCTGAAAATTATTAAAAAAAATTTGTTACTCACTAGGTAAGAAGCACACTAACAATATAATCTAATCTAATAAAGGACATGTCAATTTCAATGGGTAAACAATAAAAATCTTTAGAGTAATAGAATTTCTAACCCTAACGAGGTAAATAGCATCCAAATTGAAGTGAATTGCAACAAAATTTGAGATATTTAAGCCTATTCATCTCTGAGAAATTAAAGATATTTATTATTATTATTATTTAAGACTACAGTAAATGCTTGGTTTTGCAACCAAAGCAAGAGAAGATTTCGATTTCATTTTCATTAGTTTTCCTCCAGTTTCTTAGTAACCAAACTGAGTATATTCAGATTCTTGTTATTTCCAAAAATGAGATTAATCATTTTAAAAAAATCAGACAACAAATGAGCGAATAAATTTGAAAAAAAAAATGGAAAAGATTAGTATTACCTAGAAGTGAAAAAGGAATCAGAGGACGCGAGGTCTGATTCACTGTATTGCCTCCATTTGTTGTTTCAGTGCGAGCCTACGAGGTCTGCGAGTTCGTTTCCAAGCTTTCATATCATTTACACACATACACACACACACACACACACAGAGTAACGTGGATAAGGGGGCTTAAAGTGGAGGAGGGGGCTTAAACAATTAGGTTAATAAGAATTTGGAGACATTTTCAAGCGTGGGGTAGGTTACACATGAGTAGTATATATATATATATATATTTTATTTAGTTATAACCAAACAATTAAAAATTTTGGGCCCTAATCATACAAAAAAGACTTTAACATATTAACAAATAAATTCTCAATTATTTTAACATTACTAAATTTAAAATAAAAAGTAATCATACTTAAAAAATAAATTATTATTATTATTATTATATTATTATTATTATTATATTATTATTATTATTATCAAAAAAATAATTAAAATTTTAAATTTTAAAGTAGAAAATTTTGGGAGTGGCGGTTCTTAAAATTTTTGCAAAAACTTTGGGGTGATGAACTTATATAATTTAAAAATATTTGTAATTTTAATAATATATCTAGGGGATTTTTTCAAAACTTTGGAGGGGCAGTCCCTCCCCCCCCCCCCCCGGGCGGCGCCTGGTTCATCCCTGAATTAGATTGTATTTTAGGAGTGATGGCCAGTATATTGGTATCTCAACAAACCACTAAAATTCAACAATATTATATTCATTTAATTTATTACCTCTAAATAATCTTTAATGATGTGACATTAAAATTAGACCTTACATAATAGAATATTTGACAAAGGGTGGCGCTAATGCCACGCATGGAAAGTATGGAGCCACGCACATTTATTGCATAGTAGCTTGAAATGACTCTCTTATCCTCATATGACATCAACTATAATTTGACTACTCATTTTTTACACAATTTTCCTAAACTGCCCCTTTGTGAGACTTTTTGTTTGCCCAACTACCCAGAATTTCTATCAGTCATTCACTTGTCCTTTCATCCCAGTTTGACATGACAATGAATTTTTGACTCAAGAAAATTGGTCTCTCTCTCACCTCTCAGGTATATATACTCTACTATCTATTTGTATTTAAATATTTAGAATTGATTTAGTTTTTTATTATTATTTATTTTATGTGAGTTTTAGAATTTTCTATGAAGATATACGAATGAACTATATAATTTTTACGCTTACATGATTTATGATTTTTTTTTTTGGGGGGGGGGGGGGGGGGGTTCATGAGATGATTAACAGTAAAATGAAAAATAAAAAGAGAATAAAAAAACATTCACTTTGCTTGGTTCCTTTTTCCAAAAACACTTTTCAAAAATTCTATTTTCTTGTTTTCCGTGTTTTTTATTTTTACTGAATTTTTTTAATATTTTAAGTAATTTTTTTACTTTTTAGACATACCTAACATAAATATACCTAAAAGGTAAAAAAAATTGTGAAAAAAACCTTTTAAAAATTCACTAAATACCAAAAAAAAAAAAAAAAAAAACGACAATTCAGTACATTTTTTGTATTTTTATGTATTTATTAATTTTTTAAATATTTTTTCACAAATTTTTTACTTTTTAGACACATCTAAGTAAGGTGCATCTAAAAAAGTAAAAAAAAAAATGTTTAAAATTTTAAAAATATTCACTAAAAAAAAAACACGAAAACCAAAAAACTCAGTTTTCAAAAAACTTAATCCAAAAAACTCAAACCAAACACATTGATTAATTTGAGCTTACCTTTTAACTCTAAGGTAGTGTTTGGTTCAATGAAAGGAAGGTGGATTGAAATGGAATTATCATTCTTTAGCATCCTTATGAAGTGACTATTCACTTTCAATAGTGAATGATAATTCTATTTGTATAATGTATTTTCTATTTTTTTAGTTAACCGAACATAGGAATGAATATTGATGATCATTATCTTTTTCATTTCATTATAATAAACCAAACATATCGTAAATAGTTGATTTTTAATTATTTACTTATAGAATTATTTTTAATCAATTTTATAACATGAATATGTGACAATTGGTTGTGTATTTCTTTATAATGTAGATCTCGTAAGGAAGAATCATGAATATTGAACAATCAATTGACGGTGTCAATGAAAGGTTATGTGATCAAATTGAACAAGATGGAATAAACATACAAAGTCAGGGAAGGGAAGAAAATGGGCAAATGAGATACTTGGAAATATTGGTTGGAAATTTCAATTTCGTGAAGAGCTCCTTGATACCATCTGAGAATTTTTCTCAATGCAAGGGTATGCAATATCTATTAAAAACACCAAAAAAGATAGATATATGACCATTGGTTGTGACAGAGGTGGTTGTTACCAAAATAAGTGGGATGTTCCATGGAGCATCGACAAAGGCAAACGGCTACTCGCCTTGTTAATTGTCCCTTTGAAATTCAAAGTAAGAGACAAAGTGATGGGTTTTGGGTGCTTGAAGTTAAAAATAGCTCACATAATAATGAGCCTTCTAGTGACATGTCCGGACATCCTTCTTGTCGTCGTTTATCCAAAGAAGAAGTTTTGAGCATTGAAGATATGACTAGATCAGGGATATCACCGAGCCAAATTCTTTCTTCACTTAGACAAAGGAATCCGAAGCTTCAAGCGGTATCAAGGACTATATACAACATGAAGGCTAAACTTCACAAGGATAACTTGGCAGGGCGAACCATGATTTTTTTTTTTTTTTTTTTGATCAGCAAAAAAACTTTATTGATGAAAAGCACAATACATGCAAAATTTTAAGTCAACAAAGCGAGGAAGTGCACTAAGCATCATAGCTAACCTCAACAATTCCAACTAGGTTGGCACCGTAAAGAAAGCACAATCATATGCTAGCACTAGACCCAAGATTGGTGAGAAACCAATCAAAAGCAACCAAAGCAAGAAAAAAAAAAAAAAAACAGAACAACAAAGAACAAATGCAGTAGCACCAATCAAAAGCAACCAGGCAACCAATGCAGCAGCATCAACAGCAGATTAGTAGCACCAAACCATATCATTAATACCTTAACTTTCTTCTTAAACTTACCTCCCTCCCACCAATGTATTAGAGAAACAGCAGATCCACAACAGAGCACAGCAGCAGACAGATCTCAGATCAACCCCATCAGTTCATAATGCAGAACTTCACATGCTACAAATTGAACACAATATCATTGACTGGGTAACGAAAAGAAAGGTTAGAGGTTTTGAACCACAGTGCAATCCTTATTTTAATAAGTTCACACAACTTTTCTAAATCCACCTGTGTGCCATTAAAAAGACTTTCATTTCTCTACCTCCATATGGACCATAGCACCGCCAATGGAATGATCTTCCAGATTACCTTCTCCCTTTTGTTGCATCTATAACCAGCCCACCACTGCAAAAGACCAGACACTGACCCTGGCTGCACCCAAGATACTCTCCACCACTTAATAACATTGGACCAAATTCTCCAACTAAAAGGGCAACGCAGCAGCACATGAGTAATAGTTTCCAATTCATTCCTGCAGAAGATACAGTTAACATTTGAAGCATCACTAAGGACGCCAATTTTTTCCAGATAATAGGATGTCTTAATCCTCCCTTTCCATGCTAACCACCCAAAAAATTGCACCTTCAGTAGAGCCACATTCTTCCAAATGAAATCCCCTAAGTTTGCAGGCACAATAGATGGTAATTCATTTCACTTGTAGGCAGAGGCTATAGTAAACACACCAGACTTATCTGCATTCCATGTCAATCTATCCAACACTCCTTCCCTGGGGACAGGAGCATTTTGTAATAACTCCTTCAACCTCTTCAACTCTTCAAGTTCCCATTAAAACAAGGGTCTTCTGAAGGCCTAATCCCACTATTCATTCCCATTTCTCCTACTATTAACCACTGCCACTGATTCACCTTGATCAAGGGACACAGAGAATAATCTAGGAAATGCAGTTTTTAAGCACTCATTACCAACCTAAATATCAAGCCAGAATTTTGTGGCCCTGCTATCACCAATAATAATCTTTGTGTTGGCCTTAAAAAACTCCAGCAGCTCAGGGCAATTGCCAGTAACCCCCAATATCTCTCTCCAAACCATAGATAGCCTTGAACCTGTAGCGTGTATTGGCCACCAACCCCTTCCAATCTCTGGGTACTTGTAGCAAATCACTAGTTTCCAGAGAGAGCCATTTTCACACCCAAATCTCCACCACCATTTCAAAAGAAGACAGTCATTCATGATTCTCACCTTTCTAATGCCTAGGTCCCCATTACATTTTCTTTGAGTGATTTCCCCCCATTTGACCAAATGGATTTTCCTTCTAAGTTCATCACCCCCCAGAGGAATCTAGACTGTATTTTATCAATCTCCTTTGCAATCCCTTCAGGCATTTTAAACAGAGATAAGTAGAAGACTGGTAATGATGATAGCACAAACTTGATCATTGTCAACCTACCAGCAAAAGATAAAAGCCTTCTTTTCCAAGAAGCTAACTTCGATTTGAAATTGTCAATAACAGGTTTCCAACTCCTTCTTCTCTTGGAATAGCACCCAGTGGCATCCCCAAATATTTCAATGGTAAACTGTGATGCAGACAGTTTAAGATGGCAGCAAAATCTTTAGTGAACTCTTCATTTATTCCAATTCCACACACCACACTCTTGTGATAGTTAATCTTCAACCCAGACAATATTTCAAAGCCCCTTAATATTCTTTTGATATTAAGCACCTCCTCCCTTTTTGCCTCACAAAACAATATTGTGTCATCAGCGAACTGTAAGTGGGTAATAATAAGATCATTTGGACCAACTATTACACCCTTAATCAAACCAGACTGGACAACTCTGTGCAGGGTGAACCATGACACAAGCATTGTTTGAAGAACTTCGTCAAGGTGATTTTACTTTTAATGTTGCACATAATCAAGATGGTCATTTGACACATCTATTTTTTGCACACCCTTCTTCAATCATGTTGACAAGGATAAATACCACGTACATAAACAATACCGATACTAAACATTTACAAGGCCTGCATACTCATTTGCCACTAAGACCAAACCTTATTTCCATTTTCCTTCAATTCATTTCAAGTTCATAAATGCTACTCAATTCATGAGTTAAATTCATTATCTTTCAACAAACAAAATGAGATTACAACTCAATGGTTTCCAGTTATGTAAAACAAACATAAACACTTCAAATCTGTCATTTTACGGATATTTCGTCCGAGGGAATCGATACCCATATATATATTTTCTCAAATATGCCATTTTACGGATATTTCGTCCGTGGGAATCGGCACCCGTATATATATATGATTTCGGGTCTTTCACCAAGACACTCCGGCCAGCTTGCTTTTGGCAGAGTCCATCCCCTTTCTCCTCCCAAATAAACATACATATACAATGTATTTATAAACATAATCATGTGCAATGACAACCAACATTTGATTAGCATTAAATCGCCTAATCCTCATGCAATTTCTACAACAATCATAACTATCCTCCACCGATAGCCCAATACATTTATCTCTAAACAGATATTCAATCTCAAAATAAATAGTTTATTCAAAACTTACATAGGTGAGATAATACATATCCAATATCACCAATTATAACCACAACCGTTCAATTTCACATTTTCAATGTTAATTCTCAATTATTTATACAAAATAATATTTTAATCAAAATTAGGGCAAAATCTCCCTCTTTCCAAATATCAACCCAAATACCAAAATCAACTATTTTGGCACAACATGATCTTAATTCAAGCCTAATACTCATTTATCTCATATTCATCAAAACCCCTCTTTTCATTTCACACCCAAATCCTAGATTTGTCCAAACCACAACCAAAATCCCATCATCACTATACAATAGAAAATAACTAAGCTAAAAACCATATTAGAGTGTAGAAATTTCCTACCTCAAGTGTAGAAGACGAACAAGCAAGATTGAAATCCCAAAGATGACGAAACCCCAAAGATGACGAAACCAATCCTTACTTGGATCAACATGAAGCTCTTGAAGCCCTCTACCTTATTCTCAAAGACACTAGGGTCAAGAACTCAATGGATTTAGATGAAACCTTAGAGAGAAAGTGACTTCTAGAGAGAGAAGCTGCAAATTTAGGGTTTGGGAGTGAAAAAGGAGATAAAAAATGCAGCAAAATGGCGTTGTTGTGTACTGATGTAAACCAGGCTCGCTCAAGTGAAGGAGTTCTCGCTCGAGCGACCAAACACAAAAAGGTCGCCTCGCTCGAGCGCAAGAAGTGTCGCTCGAGCATAGAATGCAAAGCTTCAGGTCTGCCAACCAACGCAGACGCACGCTCGAGCGCAGGAAGCCTCGCTCGAGCAAAGAAACATTTTCACAGGGCTCGCTCGAGCGCAAGAAGTCTCGCTCGAGCGAAGAGGCCAAAATTTGGGCAACAACCATTTGTACCAAAAGACAACCAACCTGTTCCAAACTCGCCCAACAAGTCCCAAAACTCAAATTCAAAGAATTAAAGGGAGAAAACAAGACATAGACTACAATATACAATCACGGAACCCGAGTCCGGAACACAATAAAGGTCGGGGTAAAACCGGGATCGCTATATGTTCAAAACTTAACAATTTATTTCAAGGGTGGTAAATACGACTCTGATAATCTATAGGTCGGTGTCTGCAAGTAAACTATACGAGTACTACCAAATTGTCATTTTTACCGGTATTAACCGGAAGGCTCGACACCTATCCGCGTGGGCTTTCGGTCTTTCACCTCGGACTCTCAGGCCAACTTATTCAATATCATCTACACCACCTATCAAGACTTACCAACGTATTTACCCCAAAACCATTCCATGAAAACTTGTTTCTCAACATTCTTTTCTCAATGCAAGTTTTCAAATCAACTTTCAAAGTTTAATGTAATCAAATGAATTAATATGCCAATAACACAATATGAATATAAATACTTTTATTCCAATTCATCATCCAAGGAATAACACAATTCTCTCTTCTCAAGTATTCTCAACAATTAGTCATTTCAAGACTATTTCAACGGTTTGAACAATAATTTCCAAAATGAACAACAATTCTCATATTCCATGAAATTCATCATTTATATAAATATAAATAATAAATTTTTCAAACATCCATTTATTTTGACACACAAAATAAATATAACAATATCATTCATGGATTTTCAATCTCTTTTTAAAAAAAAAATCCCCAAACTCTAGGTTTTCTCACCAAAACTATACAACTCAAATCTTTTGAAAGAAAACTTTCCAAAATCATCTTTTCTTCAATCAACGAAGATCAAAACCCATAAGATCATTTTAAAAGAACAAGAGACAAACTCACTTTCAAAATCGCTCAACTTCTTAAATCAACAATCAATTTTCAAAACTATCGAAAGATGATTTCAAAAATCATATAGATCTTGCAAAAATATATATATAACTCTAAGAAAATCCCTACCTCAAGTTTTGAAGAAGAAAAGAGATGAAACTCCCAAAATCAACGGTGTCGAAACTCGATCTTCACAGCACACAACGAAGCCCTCGAGAAGCTAACCAACTTTGATGAAGAACTTATGGCAGAACTCTAATGGATCTTGAGAAATCAAGGTTTTGATTCAATTTGGCGTAGGGAAATGTAGAGAGAAGGGAGAGGAAAGGGTTTTTAGAGAGAAAGAGATATACAAAAGTGATCTGAAATATCAGATTCACGAACTGATATAACATGGTCCGCTTGAGCGTGGAAAGCCCCGCTCGAGTGTCAAATACACTTTCCCAGTACTTTTGCAGACAGGTCAAACTTCTAAAATCAAACATTCTCCGCTCGAGCGGACAAGCAACTTCTAATGCATTTTGTATTTTTGCTTTGGGGGCGCTGCCCCTCAACCCTGCCAAGGCGCTGTCCTAGGATCCGCCAAGGGGCGCTACCCCCTGGACCCCCGCGAGCTGACCAGGCAGCTCGATCCCCGCCAGGGCGCTGCCCTTGGACCCGCCAAAGGGCGCTGCCCCCTAGACCCCCGCGAGTTGACCGGACAGCTCGATCCCTGACATACTCAGCGAAGTGGCAAAACTGGATCGCTACAGTCAACCTAAACACAATAT
>JAPPVO010003084.1:0-23621 GCA_030407325.1 Camellia japonica
CTCAAAAGCTGTTTTTGCAAATGGCCACCGCTTAACGAGCACGGAACCTACTCTTGAGATGTACAACCTCATATCCAAAACAATGGGAAATTGCCCCTTTCCTGAATGGCACTGTAGCACACTGAATGGCAACGAAAAGTTGCCCCTTGTTTGAATAGTACCGCAGCATTGCACGGCAACGAAAAGTTGCCCCTAGTCTGAATAGCGCCGCAGCACATGGCAACGAGTCCTCACAGTGACAATTACCACCGAATTCTCGAATACAGAGAAGACAAAAATGATCAGAACCATTACATGGACACAATCGATTTGGAAGTGTTTATGGCTGGACTTCAGAATGAAGTTGCCTACGTATTCCAAACATCGGAATCAAGCCTTACGTAGTTCCGGGCAAGGTACACTCGGGTATTAACCTCTACTTTTGCGCTCTAACTTTTGCCAAGGCCGCCCTTCCGGGTTTTCAACCTTGCAAGCTTTGTTTTTCTTTCTTTTCATTTCTTTTTTCATTTTCTTTTGTTTTCTTTGTATTTTTTCTTTTCTTTTTTTGTCCTTTTTCTTTTTTTTCTTGCTCTAACTTTTACCTGGGTCGCCCTTCCGGGTTTTCGGCCCAGCGAGCCTCTCAAGGGTAAAAGTGCAGCTTTGTCCATGTCAAATGGTTTTGAGATCTCGAAGCCATCTGAATCCAGGAGAGTGGCTGTTGTTCGCTGATGATGTAGGAGTCCATCCAATGGGGGGCTTAATTGCCCCTAGCGTTGTGGATAGGAACTTGGTTGTCCTTCAGCAATACTTTCTTTTTTCCTCCCTTCTGGGATTTGGCATTCTTGCCGATATTCATTGATTTGCAGAATGATCCATCTTCGGCACTTCGAGCGCATCGGACATTTTTGCCCCTAGTTCGTGGGGTGCTCCTGATCTAGCTTTACAAGCTTTCTTTTGATCACATCTGATATTCTCGCCCCTAATTCATGGGCTGCTTCTGATCCGACCACACAGGCCTTACATTGTAGTTGACGGTTGAACATTCTGAATCCAAGTTCAAGGTTTGAAAGTTAGGGGGTCGAGTCTCGAGGCTGAGAGTGATCCTAGGCTGCACAATCTCAAGAGCGATTCCACACAGGTCTTCGCAGGACCGCGCAAAACATTTTTTTAAATCTTTTTAAGAAAGCGACTAATCGCTCGCGCTAAAGATAGTGTAGAACCAATCCAGACCAAGCCAGGATCCTTCTCAGTACTCATGTTAGCAAACATGATCTCATTCATTAAGGGCTTAGCACGCCTTTTTTTCTCTCAATTGATCAAATTTTGCAAAACCCGAGGAATTCCGTCCTCTTTGTTTTCAATACATTGTTCAAAAAGTTTTGAAAAACTTAGGTCAATGCAATGATTTCAAGACACAGAAAAGACACAGTTTTTAGTCAAATACTGCCATCTTATCAGAACTTCTGGCACAACTAGCACAAGGCAGAAGCAAACACAAGAGTGTGAAAATCACTGCTGTTCCATTCAAAATCTGTTGGCACAACTGGCTCCAAGGCAGAAACAGACTCAAAATAAAGCGAAAAGACAAACACAAAACAAGCAAGTGATGTCCGAGGTAACACCCCCGAAATCTCCCGACTCTAACAAAACAGGACTGACTCGATACAACAAGACAGACCCGACTGACTTAGTACAAAAAGACTGACTCTATACAAGACAACAAAACTGACTGAATACCCAAGTAAGAAAGTACAAAACTAGTATTCGCAAATGCTCAAAACAGTGCGTGACATACGCCACATCTGAAGTAAACTGAACGCCACTCGCAGGTGGTTCGTCCCCTGATCACATCACATTATCTTCCCGGTTCACTGATCCAGTGATGATAGACTTTGCTGAGCTTGGTGGGAGGACGACCCCGTTGTCAAACAAATCCTGTACTTCGTGGCGAAGACGAAAGCAATTGTCGGTGTTATGACCAGTTTGTTGATGGTACGCACAGTACTGGGTAACGTCATGACTAGGAGGAAGACGACTAGGGAGAGGCCGAGGCTCGAGGGGTTTCAGATGCCCCTTTTCAGCAAGGACTTGAAGAGCCTTGGACAAAGGCATATAGAGGGCATGGAAGAGCCTGCGACCTTGAGGTAAATACTTCGAGGTTTGTGAATTTTTGCCGGATGCACTAGCAAAGGGGCCAGCAGGTGCTGGCTTGGTGTGCTGATCTTTTCCCGGGAGTAGAATTAGGATTGGAAGGAACAATTCTGGTATGACAGCCCTTCTCCCGATTTTCCCCTTGGCTCGACCTGCCCTCATTTTGAGTAACGAAAGTGTCATCCACAGCTTTTGCAGCAACTGCGAACACTTGCTATTTGTTCAGTCCCCCGGCTTTCAAAGCCTCAACAGCCCGTAGAAGTTGTTCATAGGGTTCAGTGTCTGCCTCCACCTTGTTCTTACCACTCGCCTCAGCTTGGTTGAAGGTTTGGGTTGCTACTTCAGTGCGAAGCCCCGTTGTCATCGACATGTCATTGCCAGAGCTTGAGATAGCTTCAGGTTAGCTGAGTTCAATTACAATTCGCCCCAGTAGCGGGGGCTCTTGCGGCATGAAGTTCCCGGCATATGATGTAGTTGGTGGTAGGGCCGACATTCTGTAGACTAGATCAACCATAGATCTTTGAAGGTCGCCAATCATTCCCATTAGCTCAAAGGTGGTGGGTTCACGAGCTTGAAACAACTGGGGTTCCCAGATCGAGCAAGCTGCAGGTGATCTGGGTGGGTGTGGCACCTCAACATCGGCCTTACCCTGCAAGATGATTTCTTGGTTTAATGCGGCTGCCATAACCACAATTTCTTCTGAATTTTGTGCCATCATAAATCTGCTGAACTGAACGGAGGTGATGTGATCGGTGACTGACGGATCAGATGTCTGCCTTGCTTCAGCGAAGGAGAACACTGGCTATTCTGAACTAAATCTCTGAACTGAAAGAGAAAACAGGCAGCATTTCAGCCCAATTTCACCAGAACAGACATAAGCATAGCTGAATAATTGTATTCGACCACTGATCACTGTTCCCCAAATTAATGTCCCAAAACTGAATCTGATACCCGCAGATATAATGGATTCTCAAAGTACTGATGCTGATGCCTGCAGGTCTGATACCCAAACTTGTAGACTGATACGTGCATACCCTGTACAGGCCAACTCTAAAAGCACATAATCAAGCAAATGAGAGCCAAAACACCCCTATGTTGGGGTAGGGTTTCCCTGTCCTATTTTGTCAGGAGCTGGGGTTTCACTACGCACACAGCGGTTTCAAACAACCTACAATCGGGTAAGCAACCTGTCCTAGTTTGAAATAGTCGCTATGGACTTCGAATATGCGCTAGGTCGAATGGTCAAAAAGGTGCCCCGGTAAGAACCGGGGTTTGTGTTCCCGTCGTGGCAGAGCCCGCAACCGGTCAGCCTTACGGCACACTTCTCGAAGCGAGCCTCCAGCAAATCATTCAGGAGTAGCATACGGCAAACACCGTGTCCTTGGCGCACCAATGCACATGCAATGCAAAGAAACACATAAGTGTAATCAAAACAAGATATCATGAGTTCGAGTCAAGCTCTCTAACTCCCCAGCAGAGTCGCCAGAAACTGTAGACGTCCCCGAACGTCCCAGGAAAAATCCCGTTTTGTTCATTGGGTTCACTACAGTTCAGACTCAAATGTCACGGTTCTTAATCTGATCTCGCAAAGTGCAATGCAGATTGATAAATCACCGAATTGTCCAAATCTGGCAAATCATTTTGGAGAACTGATTTTTAAGAAAGAAGTGCCAAACATGGACTGCTTTGCCAGATACAAAGTCGCCACCTAAATATTTTATTTTTGGGGAAATTTAGGAAACGCTGACTCGTTGCCTAAGGCCACGTGTCCGTCATCACCAAAGTTGCCTCGACTTGGGAACTAGGGTACGATTGGGGAAGGTCAGCTATGAGCACCCCCGCTCGCCCGATCGAAGATCGGCCACTACTAAAAATGATATCTTGTTTTTGAAAACAAATGCGTTCTTATTCTGGTTAATTGGCTAATCTTTACTATGTGATGCGCACAGCAAAACAAGTATAGACTAGATCGCCTAACTTGGAACAAAGCATCGCATATCCGTTTATTTGGAAATGGATTTGAATTTTGCTACTCGCAAGTAGGCTAAAATGCGGATTTCGATGAATTATTCCAATTCAAGCAATCCAACCTTCACCCACAGGCATTCAGACAGTTATATCACATAAGCAATTAGCCTCATGGCAAGCATGCTATCATGTTAACATTTACACACATGCAAGACATTAAAGCATAAACACTCACAGTGTACTCCGAGCCAAAACAATGGACTAGTTAGAAACCATGCATGATCCTAGTTCTTGTTAAGATGGCTAATGCAACACATGCAAAATGCAACTAGAATAGGCTCGGCTAATCTAAGAATGGCATGTGAAATGTGGCAACTCGATGCACATAATCAAGTTGGAATTTGAAATACTATGCACTTAGTATGATGCGTCGAGCCTGGTGCGTGCAATACGAACGAATGTATGCAAACATGCTGACATAAGTATGCTAATTGAAACATAACCTAAACTAACCATCAAAAGCTAGTAAATAAAAGGGAGAAAGACATGGGGTTGGATGACATTCGCACACGCCCGCACACACACTTATTACAAATTCTCCCTCTCGACAGAGGGACCGAAAGAATAATACAGATTACATAATTGACTAACTGACAAGCTAATTATTACACAACACTTAACTAATTAACAAATTAATTAAGCTACTAAAGCAGTAAAGAGGCCTCGGGAAGAGGGACAAATGTATGCATGCTCGGCTCCGCTCGAAAATCCATCGTCATGTCATGTTGCCTCTGTTTGCACTGCTCTGCACCTCTGAAAACTGCACAAGTTCCAAGGATGCTTCAGAATTACCTTCTGGGTGCTGTGGGAGGTCACCGGCCAAGAGGAATGGTCATCGACCAAAAATGGGGCTCTCGGCCAAATATAGTTAGCCGGCCGACACTGAAGATGGCCGATCGTCCATGTCTTCCTGCAGAATCCTGTTTTGCTGCAGCAGAGGACAAACAGAGCATGGCAATGCATTTTCAAAGCAATGTGTGCACAACCACTCTTCCTATCATGTCATGAACTCAAGGAAGTATAGTTCTCAACCCTCGGGCCAACAACCACGCATTTCAATGCGTGATGGCCAAAGGAGCCAAGTGTGCAAATCAATATGGAATGAAATGCACATAACACATAATGGGTCCCCAAACCTCTATCATGATTGATCAAGAGGCAAATGATACATGCATGCAAGCACGACTAGTACAACATGAACATGTTAAATGCAATGCAATGTTACCTAACATGCATCCAAATATGCAAGAATATGTGACAACATATCAAGCCCATGTCAAAGTGCAAGCTAACAAGCATGCAAAATGCGACTTAAGTATGCGAATATGCAAGGCATGTAACAACATTCAAGCATATAACAACATGTGAGGCCAACATGTAACAACATGTTAAGCAACTAAAAAAGAGAATGCATGCCAAATGCATTACAACTTAAGCATGCAACAACATGTTATGGACCAAGTACACAACAAGGCACAATTGAACTAGCATGCTACAACATGCAATTCATCAAATATGCAACAAGCATGCGACAACATGCAAGGCAAGCATGCAACAACATGCGGGGATGGTCTTAAACCGAAATGGACAGCTCTCAAATAGGTCCGAATCAGTGGACAAAATGATGCGACAAGGGCATGAAATACACATACAAACATGCATGCTAATGGTCCATTACTTTAAGCATTGTAGAACAACTTTTAAGAACACTTAAAGGGAGACAAACACGGATATTAGGCAAACATGTTAAGCCCTGAAATCATGCAAGGGATGATGCCAAATCAACCAAACCATGCAATTAAGGCATGCAATAAAGCCTAAAACTTGAAACTAGCCAAGGGACTCAAACCAAGGCTACATGAAGCAAGCCCCAAAGGGCCAAACGCACTCAAAATAGTCCCAAGGCAGGTCAAAGTGAGTCTAAAACATGTAAGGAATGAGGCCAAAACATGCTAGAATACAATGCCAAAAACAAGAGGCATGCAAGGCTACCAAAGAGAGTGTTACACTACACCTATTAAAACCAAACATGGTATGATTTGAGCAACCAAAATCAGATTTATGGCATGTTAAAACAAACTCAAAAACCCACTTAGATGGCATCTAAATGACCTAAGTATAGGGGCATGCACGATGACCCGATCATGGAGCATAAGACACCAACTCTTCAAGACATTGAAAGGATGACAAATGCAAGCATGCAAGCATGAAATATGGACTGGAATAACATGACAAATGATTCCAAATCACTGAAATGTCCCAAGTAATGCATGCTAGTGACTTAAGCACCCAAAGCTAACAAGCTAGATTGTATGGTAGCTATACAAAACAATGCAAGCATGACCAAAACAATGAAAAGCAGAGCTTAAGCATGTTAAAACAAGGCTAGAAGCTTCATGAAGTTAAGCCAAAATCATGCTAAAAAGACATGTTACAACATGGTGCATGTTAAGGCCAATCATTGGATTACAAGACAAGTATACAAAGCATGCATGGTATGTCTAAACCAAGTCCAAAAAGTGCTATATCATGGCAAAACAAAACCTAATATATACTGAAATGGAGCTAAAAAAAGCAAGGCATACAAGCCACCAACATAAGCCATTTATGCAGGCATTGAAGATGACAAGGAGAGGGGATGACCCTCTCCTATTTAAGAGACCAAAACCACGTCTCCACCACTAAAAATCCTCTGGATTTCAGTGGTAGAGAGGTCATACAAAGACAAGAACAATGGCCAAAAGGGATGGCCTAAAACAAGGCCTAATAAGGCCTAAGAGGGGGGAAACAACCCCAAACCTCAAAGAGACCTTAAAGAAAGTTCTAAAGCAACAAAAATCAGAACTTTTATCAGTTATAAACTAAGCTTAAAACAATAAGTAAGAAGGGTTAAAATCTTAAACAAGAAAGGGGTATCTAAAGCAAGTTTGCTCACCGTTGTAGAACTTCTTCAAGAACAAAGCTCCAGCAGGTTCCTCTGATCAAAACTGGTCCAATGACTCTGAAATCAACCTCAAGGGACCTCAGCTCCAAGAGGATGGTGTTCTAGTGTGTGTTTGTGTACAATAGTAAGACAAAACAACACTTTTGAGCACAACATAGGATCAAACAAGGGAGTATAGATACAAAACTATATCTCACCCTCTCAACCTAATTTTTTTTGAACCCTCAAGGAGGGAGGAGGGGCTCCCTCTTTATAGAAGTTTAACTTCTAAAGCTTTCTATGGAGGGGGTGAATTGTGGGTGCTAGTTGCACCAGCTGGCATAAAATATCTGCGTAAAGCAGATGAACAGGGTTTGGCCACCAAAAATGGCCGATCGACCAACATAAGTGCCGGCCGACCAAATATAGTGCCGACCGGCCAACACTCTTGGCCGATGGCAAGAAAAAGGGGCCGATGGCTTCATGCCATGGCCGGTGGGTTGAGGGGATGGCAAACAAGCCACCCTCTTCCCTTAGAAGCAAAAACACAAGTGTTTGGTCCACAACCAAGCACAAAATAGACAAGTTGAGAGATCTTAAGGCAAGGCGCGTAGCCGAGACCTCCGAGAACTCAAAACGAATACGAGCATGGGTGATCATCGAGTGTTCAAACGATGACGTCCAAGTCTTGAAGACGATCAAAAATAGGGTGTCTACAAGGTCCTGCTTTCTAGCTTTACATCTGGAAGTAAGGCCTTGGGTCTCACTTCTTAATCTGCCACATGCCATGGAAGAACAGTGGTCCCAAGGGACTTTGTGGGCGGAAAGAGTCTGTTTCGCACTTGATAGAAATAATAAAGTGTGGTTGGGCTTGGACTTGGATTACTTTGAAAGTGTGTTAGGTCCATATTTACTAAGTACTTCACATCTCATTTCCGACCAGCCACTAGCCAACTAGGACAGACTTGTGAGGGAGGAACCAAAAGAAGAATTTTTGCCATTGGCAATTATGTCAGCCAAAGGTTATTGAAGCCTGTCCATGGTTAGCTTATGGAGGCCTTAAAAACCCTGCCAATGGATGGTACTTTTAACCAAACCAAACCTTTGGATAGATTGGTTAGCAAAGAGGTACTCTACTCATTTGATTTGAAGATGGCTACCGATAGGTGGCCATTGGTCCTTCTCTTCGAATTGATGTGTTATCTCTTCGACAGATTGTTCGCATTTGCTGCGGTAAACTCCTGCCTGGCCTTCAATAGGTTTCCGGTTCCTTTCGTAAATACTAAAGGGTGGGGCTTACTGTTCATTTGCGGACAACATCTCAGGTATTAATCTTCTTGGCCTCTCTTTGCACTTTCTCATCACTTTGTGGTGCGGTATTGTGTCGAAAGAGTTAGACCAGGTCGTCATTTTACTGACTATGCAATCCTGGGTGATGACGTGATAATCACCGATCAGGATGTAGCCTTTATGTACTGACGAGTCCTTGATGAGTTGGAAGTAAAGATAAGTGACCAAAAGTCGCTTATCTCCCACTCTAGGTGTGGTGAATTTACGAAGAGATTTAGAGTTAGGAAGATGACTGTGGATTTATCACCCATTTCTATAAAGTCACTTTGTAACTTCTATAACCCTTATGGTCAGTATGCAGTGCACAAGAAGTACTCTATAAAGAGGTCCTTTACATTGTGTCACATAGGTGTAGACACCCCATTTTTGACCGTCCTCAAGACTTGGATGCTCTTGTAGGTACATCCAGCGACGAGTTTGATTGCTCGTCGAGCGCTCGAAATCTGCGGCGGAACACCACAGGTTTGAGCTTTCCAATCCCTGCATCAATTCTATCTCATTTTTGGACCATGTTTTGGTCCTTTCAGCATGTTATTTTTGATGCACTACCGGCCATGTTGAGGCAATGCCGGCCAACGATTTTGGCCTACCGGCCATTGATGTGGCCTGCCAGCCATCAATGAGCCCCTGCCGGTCATCACTGATGGCCGGTCGGCCACCAGTGTATCAGTAGATATTTTCTAATATTTTATGCCAGTTGTTTGCACAGGTTGAGCCATCTTCTTGCACGTGTATGGCTGAATCTCTTTGAGGGGATTTTGTATCTTCCATATATAGAAGCCTTCCTCTTGCATGTGAAGGGTTGGAGATTTTGAAGACAAAAAAAATTCTCTCTCTCTCTAGAATCCTCTCTCTCTTGATATTTTATGCCTTAAATCCTAAATTCTCTACACTCTTGCATGTGAGCCCTTGATCAAACTTGATCGCCATTGTGTTGAGGTTGCTTGAGGTCCTATTTGAGCTCTAGAAGAGGATATTGGCTTGGTTTGACTTGCCTTGGTTGCCTAAATAGCACATTGTCTTCAAGAGGTAGAACACTTGTATTTTAAGCCTAATTTAAATACTTGTTTTGCTATCTTTGCATGCTGTTTCGAGGCTGGTTTTAACCTCTGAAAATCTCTATTTTGATGGACTAAAATAGTGGTTTGAGGTTTGATTGGAGTTAGGGGTGGTCCACCCTTCTTATAGCTTGCTTGTTAAGTTGTTGTGCCATCTTTCAAAGCTTTCTAAAACAACTTTTTTGGCTCTTTTAACCACTAAATTCCAGGGGATTTTTAGTGGTAAAAACATTGTTTTGAGGTCTAAAATGGGAGGGGGTAGCCTCCTCTCCTTGTGTCTTGTTTGTAAGTGTAGATAGCTTAACATGTGAGCATGTTTTTCTAGCTTTTTGTGACTTGATCTCAGCATGTTTTTGCTATTATTTTGGAATGTTTTAGCTCTGTTTTTGGCTGGTTTGGTCACTTGAGGCTTGCTTTGTATGCTCGTAGTGCAATTGTGCTTAATAGTCTAGTTTGTGTTATGTGTTGGCTTCTCATTCTAGCCTTTTTTAGCTTACTTCAAGCATGTTTTAGAACTAATTTTAAGCTATTTTAGGACTGTTTTGAAGTGTTTGTTCCTTTTGAGCTTTGTATTGCATGCCTATAGTGTAGTGATCTTCACTAGTTTGGTGTTTTTGGCTTTTGAACATGTTGTGCATGAGTTGCTTGCATGTTGTAGTATCATTTTGCATATCATTTCAGCACTGAAATCTCTGCAACCTCCCTCATTTCTTCACTTTTTCATTTGCTTTGAGGGTTGGTTAGCCTTAAGGTTGTGTTTAAGCTTGAGATTGAGACTTGTGCTTAATGGTTTTAATCCTCTTTTGAGGGTTTCTACTAACCAACGACATGATCTCTCTCATGTCTTAAATCATCCTTTGGTTGACCCTTCTCTCATTAGAGGACACTCACCTTGGACTAACCGGTTAAAGAATGGATTGGTAATTAAAATGTGTAAATAAAACATGACAAGTAAAACTTGAGCAAGTTAAGCATGCTGTGTTTGCATTGCATGTGTTCAATCGGATGTTATATTGAACACAAGGTAGATTGGAGCATTTCATACTCAAAGTGATGAAATGTGCCAATCTCCTTTGTCTCCATTGCCTTTGATCATCCATGACAAGGTAGTGGTCTAGAGTCTTGTTTTTGTGCATTTATTAAAATTGTGCAACTTGGATCTTTGGCCATCATGCATTGAAAATGCTTGATTGGTGGTTTTGGATCCAAGAGTGCCACTCCTTTGATGTTTTGAGATGATAAGGAGGGGCACAGTACAAACATACCCTTGGAAAACCCTCCATTTTCCTCTATTTGTGCTCTGTTGCAGTGTGCTGACTTAGAGCACTAGTGGCTGGTAGTGGCTCATTGGTGGCCGGCAGTGGCTCACCTTTGGCTAGTAGAGGCACATTTTTAGTCGGCAGGGGGTCGGCAGAAAGCATTCACGGCCGGCAGGCCACTGGTGCAATCCTCAGCATTGAATTGGTAAGTTGGAGGAGAAGGTTCTGGAGTGTAGTCAACCTTGCAAACAGAGCCTCTCAAGAGCAAGCCGAAAGGCTTTTCGGGGCGAAAACCGAGTGCATGCATCCTACATTTCCTAAAGCAGAGCTGTGGCAGCGTAGTTTAGTGCTCTAAATGTTTAATTAGTGTACATTTGTATTGTAATTTAATTAACTAGTTGCTAATTAGTTAAGTGTTGTAATAATTAAGTAGCTTAGCTTAGCTATTTCTTTATTTTGTTTTGTAATTAATTAGCTAAGTTAGTTAGGATCATGCATTGTTTCTAACTAGCTTTTGTTTTGGCTTGGAGTACTCGGTAAGCTTTTCGCTTTAGCATATTGCATGAGTGTAATTGGCATAAATGCCATGTTTCGCATGCTTGCCATGAGGCTATGTGCTTACTTGCTAAACTGCATGAATGCCTGTGGGTGAAGGCTTTGTTGCTTGAATTGGAACAGTTCAACAAGTGTGAGTTTTAAGCCCACTTTGCGAAGTGGCAAATCATGTTTTAAAGCCCATCATGTTTGATGACAAATCCGTGTTTTAGCCCACTTGAGTGTGGCAAATTCAAACCATTTTCGAAAGCAAACATGAGTTGAATTCGTTCCAAGTCTTGCAATTTAGTCTATACTTGCTTGTGTGCGTCACATAGTAAAGTTAGCTAATAACCGGATAAGAACACATAAGGTTTATAAAACAACATATCATGCCAAGTAGAGGCCGATCCTTTAATCGAGCGAGTGGGGGTGCTCATTTCAGGACCTTCCCCTCTCATACGCAAGTTCCCGAGCCGAGGCAACTTTGGTGCTGACGGACACGTGGCCTTTGGCACGAGTTAGGGTTTCCTAAATTTTCCAAAAACAAAATATTTAGGTGGCGACTCTGTAATTTGGCAAAGTAGTCTAATTTTGGCATTATTTGATTCCAAATCGATTTTCCAAAATGATTTATCGAATTGGACTCTTTGGTGTTTATCAGTCTCACATTGCACTTTGTGAGATTAGATTCAGAACCATGACAAGAGTCCGAATTGTAGGACCAATTCGAGCTCTCCGAAAGGGGGTGCGAAGAAAGTTGACCTACAGTTTCTGGCGACTCTGCTGGGGACTTAGAGAACTTGACTCAAACTCATGATATGATGTTTTATTCACATTTATGTGTTTCTTTGCATTGCATTTGCATTGGTGTGCCTAAGTCACAGTGTTTGCCATCTGCTATTCCTAAATGGTTTGCCGGAGGCTCGCTTGGAAAAGCTTACCAAAAGGTTGATCGGTTGCAAGCTCTGCCATGATGGGAACACAAACCTTAGATCTGGACTATCGCTGTACCATTTGATCCTCTTTTCACTTCTCGATGTTAGGAGTGAGAGGTAAATTAGGTGGTCTTGCTAAGTTATCCTTTTTGACCAATTGACCTAGTTGCATATTGGAAGCCTTAGAGACTATTCCAAACTAGGACAGGTTGCTCACTCGAATGTAGGTTTATTTGAAACCACTTGCTTGCGTAGCGAATCCCTAGTTCTTGACGAAACTAGGACAGGGTAACCCTACCCCATCAGAGGGGTGTTTTGGCTCTCACTTGCTTGATATGTACTTTTAGAGTGTGACTCTGCAGGAATGTATGTATCAGTTGCAAGTCTGGGTATCAGTTTGAGGATATCAGTTTTGAGGTAGAAATTTGGGGCAGAAATCAGTGTTTGAGTACAGATTGTCCAGCTTATGATTTTAACTATGTGTTGTCCTTATCTAAACCAAGGTGTTGTGTGTTTGCCGATTCTTGTTTCTTTTTTGCTTTATTTTCTTTTTGCAAGGTAGTATTTCACAATTTCTTCCAACGAGGCAGTTACCTCCCGAGCACTCTGGACCAGAGTAAGGAGGATTTACCGATCTCAGGATCTTATTGGAGGACAACCAGTGTTTGCTTCGCTACCCCCGGTTACGAGACAGAGGTCAATCAGGCATAGATCACCAGTTCAACAGTTGCCAATTCAGCGGTCACTATCTACGTCACCTGCGCGTAGTCGGGCCCAGTTTTCTACTTCCACCTCAGAAAGAGAGTATACACCAGTTCTGATAGATCAGCACCCCTCAGACAATATGGGGGATATGATGCGCCAACTTCAACAAACCATCGAGGCCATGCAGCTGGACGCTGCTCGCCAAGCGGAAGTTACCGCTCGCCAAACAGAGATTGCAGCCCAGTAGGCTGAACTGATTGCTAGGTTTCAACAGCAACAGCAACCACAACAAGCAGCAGCTTCTGCTTCACATCCACCCCCAGTCAGGGTTCCAATACCCAAGAATACAACTAATGTCCAGGAGAATGCAAACATTCCGGCGGGGCTAGTCCCACCTCAGACTTCCAAAGCACCGGTCTACCCAACGGAGGCACCGTTTGAGTTTGAGGTCGACCCTACCACTTTGAAAGTGAGCAAGCTTGAGAAGCTTTTCAAACGAGCACAAGGTGTCAATTCGATCCCAGATATAGAGGGCAGCTATACAGATTCAGCAGTGACATTACCGGATAGATTTAAAATGCCACACATAGACCGCGTCGACGGCTTGGGTGATCCTATGGTCCACTTGCGGCTATTTTCAGATATTCTGCGGCCGATGGGCCTGACTAGACTGCAGAAGCTATCCCTCTTTGGCTGGACCCTGTCGGGTATCGCTGCTATTTGGTATGCTAAACTGGAAGATGTTGTGAAAAGGAGCTGGGAAGAGATGGTTGAGGCCTTTATCGCCTAATATTCCTATAACACTCAAATCGAGGTCACAACTCGTGATCTCGAGGCTACTCATCAAGAGCCGAAGGAGGGCTTCTCCGATTTCATCACTCGATGGATGGCCAAGGCCTCCATGATGACAACCCGGCCAGCTAAAAAGGACCAGATAAGAATGGTCGTTCGTAATCTGCAACTGAGGCTACTGCAAAAGATGATAGTCCTACCTCTACCTACATTTGCTGACCTTCATGAGATAGGGGTGCAGATAGAGGATGCGATGAAATAGGGTCTGATTGACGATGAAAACGAGTAGCCCAAGAGGGCTTTTACACATAGTTCAAATACGGCTACGAGTAGTAATGCAGCTGCAAGAACTTCTGATGTTGGTATGGTCCCCACCACACCGAAAACAGCCGTCCCCTTTACCGGTGCATCCGAAACCACCTCACAACCTGCAAAGTACCAACCCCGAGGCCAGAGGGTTTTCACCCCACTTTACATGTCTCTATCTACGGCCTTGAGGGTCGTGATCAGAAAGGGGCATCCGAAGCCCCTGGAGCCGCGCACATTGCCTAATCTCCTCCCTCCTACACATAACCCGACCAAGTATTGCGCCTTCCAGCAGCAGCATGGTCATTACACTGGCCTATGCTTTAGACTCTGTCATGAGATTCAGGATCTCATTGACAACAAAGTGATAGCGCCTTTTGAGAAGCCTAACGTCACTACAAATCCTCTCCCGCCACATAACCAACCCCTCCTCCACCCAGGCAAGTAAACCTTATCCAAACAATGGCTATCCCATAGAACCCCAGCATATACATCACCCTCTCCCACCTGCCTAGGCCGGCGCTGTTCATCCCAGAAAGCATAGACTTGTGCATGATGAGCGCATCCATATCACAACCCGAACCCGTGGTGGTGGCTGTGGTAGAATAAGGTATGCTTGAGGGCTCCATGAGCTTAATTGAAGAAAAGTACAACCCGTGCCGTTACATTGTGCCAACTAGCCAGGCGAGACCAGGGGTAGAGTTGCCAATAGAGATGGAGGTTAATGTAGTCCGGGAGGATGGGCCAAGCCAGGGGCTAAATGATTTAGCCACGCTTGAGGAGGACATCACTAATCTGCAGTTCTTCGACAAACAGGATCTGGGGAATGTAAAGATTGGTTGGGTTGATATGAACGGATCAACGGATAATACAGGGTGGCTCAGTGATGAACCAGATGTAGATGAGGGGTCCCAACCGAAGCAAGAACAGTTGGAAACAGGGATTGCTGCAACGCCCGGAACTGTCGAGAACAAGGGGAAGTTGCCGGAGAGCACCGGTACTAAGAATTTTGCTCAAGAATTGGGTAGTATTTGTACAGCTGATACAGAATAGGAGGCCGCGCTGAAGCGGTTCGAACAGGAAAGAACTGAGACTGACCAGAAGGCTAGAAAAGCCAAAGGTCCTGCGGGGACTAATTGTGTTGCGGATACAGCAGTACTTACAACGAAACCAGACAGTTGCTTGTCGGTTGCCAAAGGAATATAGTGGGAAGATGAGGATTTGCATCTCACCCACACAGATGAGGATTGGGGACAGAATCTGCCAGATGATACACGGTATGCGAAGGAAGTCGATCATATGACTCGGAGTGGGCGGTACTTTAAGCCCCCACACTTGGCCCAACCAGAAGCATCAGGGAAAGATAAGAAAGATGAGAAACAGAAGGATAAAGCGCTAGAAGAGGAAGTTGTATTGAAGCAGCTAAGAAAGATTCAGGCGGACATATCCATTTGGGGATTGCTTATGGCTTTACGGGTGCATTAACAAGCTATCCTATCAGGAATGGATAAGGCTAAGCTCTCTATCGATAACCCCCGAACAATTAGTGGGACTAGTGTTCCCAGGAGGGGCCTCGCCGACTTTGACTTTTACAGATAAGGAATTGCCGCCTGAGGGCTCTGAGCACAACAAGCCACTGTACGTCTCTGTCGAATGTAAAGACATGTTGTAGGCACCCCATTTTTGACCGTCCTCAAGACCTGGACGTCACCGCTTGAACACTCGGTGATTATCCATGTTCGTGTTCGTTTGGAGTTCCCGGAGTTCTCGGCTACGCGCGCCTTGCCTCAGGACCTCCGAACTCGACCGTTTTGTGTTTGGTTTTGCACCAAACACTTGTGTTTTGCCTTGGAAGGGCAGGGAATGCTTTGTGAGGCATCCCCACACCCACCGGCAGTGGCTAGAGGCCACCGGCTGGTTGGTGTTGCCACCGGCACTATATTGTGCCGGTCGGCACTCTTTTGTGCCGGTCGGCAGTCAATTTTGGCAAATGACCATTTTGCCCTGCCGACTACTGTACAGCTGCTTTATCAGATATTTTTAGACAGCTGTATCACTTTTTGCTCCCCTCCATACACGTGTATGGAGGGATGAGCCTTTAGGCTTGCTTAACTTGTAAGTTTTGTGCCTATACAAGAGAAGCCTCTTCTCTTGACTCAAGGGAAGTTCTTGAGAGACTTAGCCATTTTTAGAGAGAACCAAGCTCTGGTTTAGGGTTAGAATAGATACACATCCTATCTCTCTCTTTCTCTTTTGTATTCTAGGTGTTTTGGTTCACATTATTGCACTAAAACACCTAGTCTTCCACCTTTCCTTGGTGTCCTCAAAATCAGAGCTTATTCTTGAAGTTTTGGCTGGTTTGAAGCTCAAGGAAGCAACAACATCAACCTTTGTGAAGGTGGTCATCAAGGGTAAGAAACTAGCTCTTTTTACCCCATTCTTGCACTCCATTTTTGCCTAGTTTTGAACTGTTTTTGTGCTTAGTGTTTAACACATAAAAGTTCTTTTTTTAAGCCTCTTTATTGTTTTAAGAGTGTTTGGTGGTTTGGGCAAGTTTGACCACCCTTAGGCCTTGAAAAGGCCCTTTTTTGTGCTATTTTGTGAGAGATCCGAGACTTTGGTGCTTGGGCCTCTCCACCACTGAAATCTTGAGGGATTTCAGTGGTGGAGATGGTGCCTTGAAGTCTCCAAAAGGGGAGGGCCACCCCCTCTCCTTGATGTCCTTGGAAAGGGCAAGTTTTGGCCTCCAAAGGAGCACCATGTTTGGTTGTTTGTTGAGCATGTCTTGGCTGCATTTTATGTTTATTATGCCCTAATATGACATTGTTATAAGTTGGTTTTGGTCCCCTATGCATGCTTAGCATAGTTGCCTTGTAATGCCTCTTTGATGCCTTAACATGCCTAGATTGTGTGCCTTAGTTTCTAGCATGTTTTAGACTTGCATTTGTGAAGATTTTGTGCTTATATTGCCATGTTTTAGGTCTGTCCTAAGTTGTTTTGGTCAATCTTAGCATGCATTATATAGCCTCTTTGTATTTGGCTTGTTGGCCTTAAGAGCATGAATGTATAGCATGCCTTGTTTGCATCATTTTAGTGGCTTGGAACCACCTAGCATGCTATTTCAGTCTCTTTGGTGTGCTTGTATGCTTTCAAAAGCATGTGTTGTATGCTCCATGTTTTGGTCTTAATGCATGCCTTTGGTTTCATGTCATCTAGATGCCATCTAGGTGGTCCTTTAGACTTAGTTTTATATGTTAAAACTCTGTTTTAATTGGTTAAGTTACCATGCGTGGTTGTACTAGGTGTGGTTCAAAGCTTCATTGGCTTGCCTTAATGCTTGGACCATTTGTATGCCTTGTTTGGCTTGCTTTGTTAGTTGGTTTGGCACCATGTTTTGCATGCTTTTCAGAGCTTACTATGCATACTAATGGTCCATATTTGTGCCTCTTAGGTGTGTTTAAGAGTTGCTTAATTATGCTTAAGTGTTGGTGCCTTAACTTGTGCATGTGTGCATGTGTGTTTGGCCCTCATGATTTAGCATTTTGGCCACTGATTTTAAGCCTATTTGAGTTGCCTAAGTCATGTGTAAGATCATCATTTAATTGGTTTGCATGCTTGTCTTGAATGCTTGCTTGAACCCTTTGCATAAGTATGTTGCATAGTCCATGTTGCATGCCTAGTTGACATGCTTAGGGTTGCATTTGCATTGTGCATGTTTGACCTCTTGAAGTGGAGTATGATAGAGGTTTAGCACCCTTGTTTGCTTGTTTGCATTGCATGCATTTGAAATCAAGTTGCACTCTTGGTTCTTTGGGCCATCATGCATGGAAATGCGTGATTGGTGGTCCGGGAATCGAGGCACATGCCCCCTTGAGTCAAAAACATGATAAGGGTGTGTGTAGTGCATAAATACCTTGAATCACATTGCCATGCATGTTGTTGTCCTCTGCTGCTGTGAGTTGCAGGTTTTGCAGGCATTTAGTGCCGGCCGGCAGTGTTTAGTGCCGACCGGCAGTAAACAAGCTGCCGATGGATGAATTTTGTGCCGGTGGCCTCCTCCTTCAGCCGGTGGTGCTCTACCCAGCCGGTGGTACTCCCCAGTGCCCTGAGAGGTACTTCTGGGACTTTGGCAATTTTCTGAGGAGGAGAGCAGAGGAAACAGAGGCAATCCGTGCATGGCAGTGCGGTTCCGAGCCAGTCCCGAGCGCGTGTTGCATCCGGTCCTCATCCCGAGGCGGTTTACTGCTTTAATTAGATTAATTAATTTATTTGATTAATTTAGTGAAATTTGTAATATTTTAATTAGCTTGCGTAGTTAATTAATTTGTATATTCTTTTGGTCCCTCCGAGTGAGGGCAAATTTGTAATAAGTGTGTGTGAGTGGGTGTATGTCTTCCAATCCCCATTTCTTTCTTCCCTTTTATTTACCTTTAGATGGTAGATTAGGGCACTTATTTTAGCATACCTTATGCAATGCATGCGTGCATCCATGCATTTGTTTACATGCACCGGGCTCGGTACATCATACAAACTGCATCGTATTTCAATTCCAAATTGAATACGTGATATGTTGTAGCATTTCACATGCCATTTAGGGTTAGCCGAGCCTATCTAATTGCATCTGCATGCGTGCATTAGCCACTTAACATGAACTAGGCATGCATGTTTGCTAACTAGTTTTGTTTTGGCACGGAGTACGATGTAAGTATTTACGCTTTAGCATACCATGCGTGTGAATGTTGCCATGACAGTATGCTTACCATGCGGCTAAGTGCTTATGTGAGATAAACTGTTTGAATGCCTGTGGGTGGAGGTTGGATTGCTTGAGTTGGAAAACTCATTGAAATCCGTGTTTTAGCCTACTTGCGAGTAGCAAATTCCAAAATTTTCAAAACAAACGGATATGCAATGTTTGTTTCCAAATTAGGCAATCTAGTCTATACTTGTTTGCTGTGCGCATAACATAGTAATTCTAGGCTAATAAGGATAAGAGCATGTAATGTTTTCAAAATCGGATATCACGGTTAGTAGAGGCCGGTCTTCGGACCGGGCGAAAGGGGGTGCTCATAGCTGACCTTCCCCGATCGTACCCAAGCTCCCGAGCCAAGACATTTGGTGATGACGGACACGTGGCCTTCGGCACCGAGTCAGGGTTTCCTAAATTCCCCCATTTTAAAAATATTTAGGTGGCGACTCTGTAATCTGGCAAAGCAGTCCATGTTTGGCACTACTTTTCAAAAATCTGTTTTTTTCAAAACGATTTGCCAGAGTTGGACTCTTTGGTTCAGATTTAGAACCGCAACACAAAAGGGAGTCCGAACTGTAGCGAGCCCCGGGCGGTTACAGTTTCTGGCGACTCTGCTGGGGAGTTTAGAGAGCTTGACTCGAACTCGTGATATCCTGTTTTGACTACATTTATGTGTCTCTTTGCATTGCATGTGCATTGGTGCGCCTAGGACACCGTGTTGGCCATCTGCTATTCCTGAGCGGTTTGCCGGAGGCTTGTCTTGTCAAGGCATGACCATAAGGCTGACCGGTTGCGGGCTCTGCCAGTATGGGAACACAAACCCCGGTTTTACCGAGGCACCCTTTTTGACCATTCGACCTAGTGCATATTCGGATCCATAGTGACCATTCCAAACTAGGACAGGTTGCTTACCCGATATAGGTTGTTTGAAACCGCTGTGTGCGTAGTGAAACCCTAGCTCCTGACAAAATAGGACAGGGAAACCCTACCCCAACATAGGGGTGTATTGGCTCTCTTTACCTGTATGTGCTTTTAGAGTGTATCTCTGCAGGGAACGCATATATCAGTTTGCAAGTTTGGGTATCCGGCCTGAGGGCACCAGTATCAGTGTTGTTGAGAATCAGTTGTGTCTGCGGGTATCAGTTCAGCTTTGAATAGTGATTCTGGGGAACAGTGATCAGTAGTAGAGTACAGTTGTCCGGCTACATCCGTGCTTGATCTGTCTGGGGCTGAAATACTGCTTGTTTTCCGTTTCAGTTCAGAGATTCAGAGATGATCCAGAACAGTTAGTGTCTTCTCCTTGCTGCGGCAGGACTTAGCATGACGCAGAATTCAGAAAGATCGTGGTCATGACGGCCGCGTTGGATCAAGAATCACCCTACAGATGAACTACTGTTGACATGCCGCATCCGCCCAGATCGCCGGCCGCACCCAGTTTGGGCCCCTCAGCTATATCAGGCTCGCGAGCCCACTACATTTGAACTAATGGGGATGATAGGTGATCTTCAAAGATCCGTGACGGATCTCGCCTATGGAATGTCAGTTTCGCCGCCGCCGCACCATATGTCGGAGGCTTTGTACCCCAGGAGCCCCCGTTGTTGGGCGAATTGTAATTGAACTCAGCCAACCGGAGATGGCCTCCAGTTATGGCAACGACGCATCAAACCAAATTCTAATCAGGCCGAGGCCAGAGATAAAGGCAAGATGAAGACAGATGCCGACCCTATCGAACAACTGCTGTGGGCAGTAGAGGCTTTGAAAGCCAGGGATGAACAAGCAACAGATATCTGCAGTTGTGACAAAAGCTGTGGAGGGTGCTTTCCCCACTCCGCCTGAGGGCAGTTCCAGTCAATCAGAGAATCGGGATAGGCCCCGTCATGCCAAAACAGTTCTTCCCCTCAACCTTGCATCCGGGAAGGATCAGAAATCCAAGGCCGCACCCGCCGATCCGTTCGCTAGTGCATCTAGCAAGAGTGCTCAGGCCCCGAAGTATCTGCCCCGAGGGCACAGGGTCTTCCACCCTCTTTACATGCCTCTGTCTAGGGCACTTTGATTTTGGCCAAAAAGGGGCATCTCAAACCCTTGGAGCCCCGACCCCTACCGAAGAATCTCCCTGCCGCACATGATGCTTCTCTGTACTGTGCGTACCATCAGCAGACAGGCCATGCCACTGACAATTGTTTTCGCCTCCGTCACGAGGTGCAGGATCTGATTGACAACGAGGTTATCCTCCCGCCTACTTCAGCAAAGTCCGTCACCACTCAGTTGTTGGATTTTGAGGACACAGATACTGCGAGTATGTAATCAGAAGGTGAACCGCCTGTGGGCAATGCTTGGCGCATTTTTGGATGTGGCGTTTGGCACGCATTTTTGGGCATCTATTAATTTCTGTAAATTCTGACTTGGGTGTCGAGTCAGTCTTCTGTTTTGTCTTGAGCCTGTCTCATTGTTTTGAGACATTCCTTTTGCTTAAGGGTCTGTCTAATTGTAATGAGTCAGTCCCTCTTGTATAGAGTACCATGGTGATTTCGGGGTTGTTGCCTCAAACACCGTTTTATCTTATAAACAGTTGTTTTTGCTTTTTGAGTCTGTTTCTGTCAGGGAGCCAGTTATGCCAACAAATCTGAATGAAACAGCCGTGGCTATCATGTGCCGTATTTGTTGCTATTCGAGTTAGCCGTGCCAAGGTGTGAATGGAACGACAGTTACCGCCTGCTCTCTGCCTTGAACATCGTTATGATGACCTAAGCTTTTCATAAAACCCTTTTCAAACACTGCGGTGATGAAAACGAAGAGGAAGTAATTCCTCGGGTTTTGTAAAATTTTGATCATTTTGAGAAAAAGGAACGCATGCTAAGCTTTTTATGAATGAAATCATGTTTGTCGGCGTGAGTACTGAGAAGGACCCTGGCCTGATCCAGACTGGTTCCACACTATCTTCAGCGAGCGATTTGTCGCTTTCTTAAAAACTTTCAAAAACAAAATATTTTGTGCAGTCTCGCGAAGACTTGTGTGGAATCGCTCTTGAGATTGTGTAGCCCAGGATCGCTCTCGCCTCAAGATTCGATTTATCTGTTGCAACCGGAATCCGTTCAAACATTCAACTGCCATGAAACGCCTGTGTGGCCCATTTTGAAGCAGCCCTCGAGCAAGAGGCCAAAGCAGATCAGGAGATCAGATCCCACCAGCAAAGCTCGAAAGCAACCGTGATGGACTTTCCTGCAAATCAACCACAGTCTCTCTGGATACAGAGGCTTCAATCTCAAAACCATTTGGCATGGGCTTGCTACACTTTTACCCTTTGAGAGGCTCGCTGGGCCGAAAACCCGGAAGGGCGGTCCAGGCAAAAGTTAGAGCAAAGAAAAGAAACAAAAAGAAAAAACAAAAAGAAACAAAAAAAGAGAAAAAAAGAACAAAAAAAAAGCAAAGAAAAAGAAATGAAAATGCAAAGAGAAAAAAAGAAGAAGAAAAACATAGCTCGCAAGGTCGAAAACCCGCATTGGGCGCCTTGGCAAAAGTTAGAGCCTAAACAGTGAAGGTTAAAATACCCGAGTGTACCTTAACCGGAACTACGTAAGGCTTGATTCCCATGTTTGGGATACGTAGGCAACTTCATCTGAAGTCCAGCCCCCAACGCTTCCATAGCGTCTCAGTCCATGTCATGGTTTTGATCACTTTGCCTCCTCCGAATCCAGTCTCAATTACAACCGGAACTACGTGATTAACTTCCTCTTGAAGTCCAACCACCAACACCTTCCAGGTGACTGTGTCCATATATTGATTCAAACCGTCTTCGTCTCCTCCGCGTCCGAGGGTCCGATCGTCGTCAACAAGGACTGGCTTACAATGTGCCGCGGCATCATCCAAACAAGGGGCAACTTTCCGTTGCCATACAGTGCCAAAGTTGCCCTGAGTTACCGTCCAAACCAGGGGCAACTTTCCGTTGCCTTATCCCCCTTTAAGCCAGGGGCAATTTCCATTGCCT
Source organism: Camellia japonica (assembly GCA_030407325.1). Taxonomy (NCBI): domain Eukaryota; kingdom Viridiplantae; phylum Streptophyta; class Magnoliopsida; order Ericales; family Theaceae; genus Camellia; species Camellia japonica. Next base: position 22,756 of record JAPPVO010003084.1, read on the forward strand.
CGATCCGAGGTTGCATATCTCGAGGGTAAGTTCCGCGCTCGTTGAGCGTTGATGTTTGCAAAAATAGTTTTTGAAAATTTTCACTGAAGTTGACTTATTTTCTCGAAAACTATTTCATTTTTCAAAATTGGACCATGTTTGGACCCAGAAGGAGAATTTTCAGTGCTCACAGCCTGATTCGCATGATTTTCAAATCAAATCGAATAAGTGTGTTAATCCACTCTCATTTTGATCAAAACTGTTTTAGAAAACAAAAAATGGTCAAAGTGACGAACTAGGGGCACAGTTGAGTCAGGTCTCTGTCTTTCCCCTCAACATACTCGCCAGAAGGCACCCTATTCACCAGAAGAAATAGCCGTGAGCTAACAGTGTTGGGCGTGAACCCACAACCTCTCGTTTCCTATCAACCACTCTGGGGAGGGATGAAAAATGAGAAATAAAGAATAGAGAGGTGTAAGCAGAGAAAAGTAAGAAGAGGGTTTTGAGAGAAAAACCGAGCCTGAGGGCCGAGTGATGTGAGTATCACAAAATCAGAAAGGGTGGGAAATACCCGGAGGAATGGCTCCTCGAGATTGAGGTCTCTTTTGTAAACATGTCCGTGTGTCGTGTCTTTTGATTTGTCGGCTCATTGGCTTTGAGTCTTTTCCGAGTGTGTCTCGTTGTGTTAGGTCGTGTGCCTTTTGTTTTCTGTTTGAGTCTGTCTCGCTGTGTTCTGTGTAGGCTCGATACCCCGGTTGAAAACCCTTTTTATTTCAAAAAATCGTTTGTGCTCAGGATGCTGTGCCATTCTCTACATTCGTGCGAAGCAAGAGAAGAAAAGGAAATTTGGGACATCCGAGTGTGTTTCAACTTCAACCGTTTCAGTT